>SMDT01002176.1:0-49306 GCA_005392925.1 Aquilaria sinensis
CATGCCATGAATCCAAATTTAATTTTCATATCTTTCATTGTAAGTCAGTGAATTTGGGCTGACCACAGAAAATCAACATGAATAAGAATGCATTATCTTGCTCAATTAAGAGTTTAACAACGCAACGAATCCATTAACATTACACTTAATATATACAGTAACTACAATTTATACTTGAAATAACATGAGAAATATGTATGCTTGCTTTAGGTCAATCAGTGATGCTTCTAGGTGTACTTGTTAATCACAGAATAAAATTGACAGAAGCTTGCTTCATTATTTTTGTTTCTTTTTTTACTTTTCAGCATTGACAAACAACTACATGGAACAACTCAACAGTCAACAATGACATCGTAACTCATACTCAGGAAGCTACTCACATCAATAGACGTAGTAACCAACATATGTGATGTTGATCCCTTTTTTATCGCACGAGACTCGAGTATGTGTCAATTCTATTTCATCTACTACTTAAAATGTGCTAGTTTATATAAATATCATTTTTACGCACACCTTGAACATACTTCACATCGATATCATATATATAAACAAAATGCGTAACTTGCATGAGCTAATAAATAGCTAACATAATTTGTGCCCCACCTTAATTAACGCTAAAAAATCATTTATTTCCTAATTTTTCAATTTTTAATTTTGACATAATCACAGATACAAACCTTAATTGAATCACATAAATAGAGAAACAAGAAGGGGTTGGGTAGGTCCTTCATCTAGAAGGAAGCGTAAAGAAAAACAAATTGATGTTGCCTTCTAGCTAGATAGTTGATTCCTCCCAATGCTTTTGTTTAAATTAATATATCTCTTAACTTTAATTAATGACTAGTAAAAGCTATATTAAAGCCTCAAATTAGTTCCATAGTAATGGTAGGGAATGTTTGTTGTAGTCATCTAATAGTAGGCAAAGAACAGTCTTAGGTAACCTACACATCCCGTACCATGCAAGTCCCCTTAACAACCATGCATTTGAAAGGAAAAAAATAAGAAAACTGTGTCTACCTTTGTAACATTAGGATGATTAAGCTTGTGCCACGCAGCAACTTCTTGTGTAAAAGCTGCTCTCAGTGCTGCAGCCTCAGCTTCCGTTATCTGGCCTTCTTCACCTCAGTCAAGCAACTTCACTGAAAATAAAAGATGCCACAAAAGAAAAAGGAAATGAACACAACTCCTCATCATTTAGTAAATTCAAAAGTTGGAGAAGCCGACTAAAGTAAACTAAATATGTAGTAAATCACATGTCCTTTGTAGAATATAAGTACAAGAATCTTTGAACTATAACCAAAATGTCAATGTTACTTCTAACCATTTTAAGCAAAAAAGGGAAAAGGAAAAGAAAAATATTTAGCACTATATTCCTCCACTCTGCACAATTTAAAATATTCTTTATCCTGTGTAGTAAAAACAATATGCTTGGATCATATGAAAGTTCTCTCTTCCGACTGCATTATCCAAAATGTTGGCACCATCCATTTCAATTCATAGCAACAGTTGAGTCACGGATTTTACAAGATCAAGAAGGTAAAACAGTTCCTACAAACAGAATGGTTAAGCATCTCTACAATGCTGCTTTGATAGAGAAATCAAAGACCTAAAGGAACAGATCAATGTAATAACTATCAACTGCTCAGTGAACCAGGAAGGGAGCTGAAGTACTAATTAACAACAAGGTGAATCTTTCACTCTTTCCTTCAACATACAGGAGAACAAAATTATTATTTCCAAATCTAAACAAATTGAGACATCAAGAATCTTAGAACTGAATAGTTATACAACACCAAAATTTTGTCTTCTTAACGATGAATCATGTGACTTGAGAAGACAGCCAATTAAACAGAAATTTGTTTTAGGTGCATTTCAGCATGCTTTTTAAGCATCTAGGGCTTAAACTAGGCCTACATTAATTCCCCCTACACCTAAACTGGTCTTAGCGAAAGGGTTGTGGTACTAATTACATCATGTTAGGTGAACTCATCCCTTAATCCCCAACTTTAGTTAAGCTTTACAACAATAAACAGTTAAATTAAGGCAATTTTTACGTGAGTAGCTTTTCCATGGCCATGATTACACCCACACAAAAGCACTGCAGCCTTTCAGGATTTCCCCATTTTAGTTCTAGCAAACATAGGACATTGATCAAGGCACTGAAATATAACATAATTTTTTTTTTATGAATATAGATAACATGGTTAATGATAAAACTTAAACTTTCCATTAAATTTAAGTTGTCCCATTTCTTTGAAATATTAGTTAGTATGATTTATTGTTGTGAAGTACTACAGGTAGCATAGATAAAAATGAATAAATAACAACAAGAAGAAGTATTTTAAAAAAGAGATTGCTTCTGCATCTTTAGCATCCTCAAGCAGGAGGGAAGCCAAATTCAAACGGGCCTCAATGTGATCTTCCAAAAAGTTCATAGCTGCTTTTTTTTGGGGGGGGATGATACCAGCAATTCAGACATAACATGACCCAAAATATTAGACATGAAAATGGCATAAGTTTTAATTTTTATAAGCAAAAATGATATAAGATATATTAACCAGGAAGAGCCATCAGTTGAAAACAGAGTTACAGAATTTGTTGATCTTATTGCCTTGTGCCCCATAATTCATTGTACAATTAGGTTTTAACTCTTATGTTCTGACTGGCGACAAATGAGGCTATGTAATTGACCTTGAAGTTATTTACCTTTTAATGTTTCCACCTGAGATGAAATTTTGCAGACTTGTTTATGAGTTCAAAATGGACTAGTTCATGGCTTGAAACCAGAATTTTGGCCCAGGGAGCTGATCTTATTTATAACTGCTAAAAACCTGTATGAAGGATGGGAGGAAAAAGCAACATTGACTTAAGTTTGACTTTGTGCTTGGAATGGAATGTTGATCTGAAATTTTGCAGCAAAGTTCAACTACATATTTAGGACTTATCTGCAAGTTCTCGTGCAATTTGAAGCCCTGGAACTCAACATGGCCTCTTAATATGAAGGTTGCTACTAAGACAACTTGCAGAACTTGGTACTTTTCTAATTCTAGGTGAATGACTTCTAAATTGAGGTTTTTGTTTCTAGAAAATTTTATTATGGCCAAAGTATGGGTACTGTAAAGTTTGGCTAGAAATGAAGCTCCAGAACTAAAAATGACCCCCTTGAACCTAAGTTCCAAGATGATAAAATCTGCAAGAGTGGCAGAATTGTGACTATGGCTTGAGCTTAAGGTTTTGATGCTTAGTTACTAGTTTAGTGGGGTCTGTGAGGTTGAAAATAGGTTATGAACAAGGTCTTGAAACTTTTTCATCAAGGAAATTGGTTACAAAATGAAATAGTAGGCTGTCGAGAAAGGGAACTTGTGCAAGTGCCTAAAGGATGTAATGTTGACCAGGAGTTTGACTTTAAGATTGGGATGAAGTATTGAGCTGAAATTTGGCAGTCATGGTTACCTGCATAATTAGGACTTTTTGGCTCAATTTGAATGAATTTGAGGCACCACAACTCAGAAATCAATTAATATGTAGTTATGCTGGAAAAGTGACCAGCAAAGATATTTTTGCTTCAAACTTCAGGTAAATGGCCTCAAATTTTGGATTTCTCAGTTTGGAAAACTTTGATATGTATAAAAGAAGTTTACTGTAAATTTTGGTTCGATTTGGAGCATAGGAACTCAATTAGGCTCTTTGAGTCCAAAATATTGCTCAAATGGCCAGCAGAAGAAGAATCACTTCAAAACCTTGGAAGAGGACTTATAAATTGGTGTATTGGGGCCAAGACAAGTTTATTATAGCAAAAATATGGTGACTGGAATGTTTGGTGTTAATTGGAACACTGCAACTCAAGATACCCTCTAAAACCAAGGATTGTGCTAAAACAATCAGCAGACGAAACAGGCTTCAAACTCTTAAAAGAAGGCTTCAAAATTTAGGGGTTGAAGGTGGAACAAGTTTTAAATATCTAAATCAGGGTCGCTGCAAAATATTATGTCAGTTGGACTACTGGAACTCCAAGAGACCCAGTGAAATGAAGGCTGCAAGCTATTGGAACTGCATAAGTGACTTGTTGGAGCAGGTTTGACTTAACTTGACTTTGGGCAAGAAAGGGAATTTTTTAGTGAAATTTTGCAGATAATGTTATACTGCAAAAATGGACTTATGTCCTTAAACCAGATTAATACATAAAGAATCTGGTTTTGCATCTAGCCAACAAGTGTAACCTGTAGAAAAGAAGATTTGCTTGAAAATCTTGGCAGACATTTTCTGAGTTGAATTTTAAGGTTTTAAACCAAGTTGTTATAGTAAAAGATTGGTTTCTGAAAAATTTGAGATAAAATGAGGTTGTAGAACCTAAACTGACACTCAAATCCACTATCTTTATGGTAAAACTACCAGTGGAGGAAGAGTTGCTTCAAACTCTGGGTTACAAGCTTTGACAGAAATTAAGCAAACTAAGAAGAAATCAACACAGAAGGGATAAAAATGCCTTTTAGGACACATACTGTACCGTAGAAATTTGAATAAAATACAAGTCAACCAGAAAAAAAACCCATAAATAGGAATAATGAATGCTATTTTATTTCAAGGATTAGAAAACAATGCTTCTAGGTACAGTTCCGTTCTATTCCTCACCCTTGTATTCCACAAATTTTGACCTTCCGTTCTGTACAGTTCCCTCACCACCCTTCTATTCCTCACCATTCTCTCAGATCATATTTTCTGCTCTAATAAGGTTTGCTGTAGACCATGAAACTCGTTTGGGCCACTTACCTCTGCTCCCTTAAATTATTTCCTCTCTTACTTAGTCGTCCAACAATGTCAAAACTAAGTGATTTTTATAATCTTATCCGAGTTTACACAGGCTTATATTATGTTCCTTAATTATTGTATTACCTGTTGCAACTTCTCCTAGATTACGACTATAAGAATAATTATGGCTTCAGAAGCATGATACAGAAGGCTATTACCTCTGAAAAGCCCACATTCACTTGTTCTAGCTCTCAGTAAGTCAATGAGTGTAGCCATTTAAGAAGCCACATATGAGAAATCAAATATATATGGAACCAAGAGAGAAGAATGGAATTTTATAGCTTCTTAGCTCCATAGCTTGTAATTTGTATCAAGCTAAGGAATCTCTCTCAAAGTAAGAAAATCCCAAAAGAAATTTGATCTATTCAATAAAATCAGCTGAAAATTAACTTTCAAGAAAAAGGTGCTTTAGCGACAGCCATTTTCAGTATCTATGCATAACTAGAGACGTTATATCTAAAAAAAATATGTTAACTCTGAGCTGCTACAAATGGGGGAAAAAAAGAGGGTAGCAAAAACCAAACCTTGAAGTATATGATGGGATCCAATGAACGTCTCCAAAAGGTTCACAATTAGAGATTCAAGTAGCAAATCCGGTAGCCTAATTTGTGCAAGAAAATAGTAAATAAATATTGTCCGCATTGTATTAAAAGTAAACATAACCTTAAATAAAAAATTACTCCACTAGGCTTAAACTAGCAGATCAGATATTAACAAAGAAATGATTAACATGACAATCATACCATATAAATAGATCCTTCCGTAGCAGTGAAAGAATGACAATCTTACAAGTTGGAAGAACTTCCCACTAGAAAATCATCAGACAAGCAGGCTGTAGCAAAGGTTAAACAAGACGGTTGGACCAATGTATTTAGGATATTTGGGGAATCAAATGAGTGAATATATGGTAACATAGATAAATGTACAAAAAGAGGATAGTAGAAACCAAACCTTGAAGTATATGATGGGATCCAATGAACGTCTCCAAAGGGTTCACAATTAGAGATTCAAGTAGCAAATCCGGTAGCCTAAGTTGTGCAAGAAAATATGAAATAAATATTTTAGGCATTGTATTAGCAGCAAACAGAACCTTAAATAAAAAATTACTCCAGTACGCTTAAACCAGCAGATCAGATATGGACAGGTAAATGATTAACATGACAAACATACCAGATAAATAGATAATACCCTAGCAGTGAAATAATGACAACAGGACAACTTGCAAGAATATCCCACTAGAAAAGCATCAGACAAGCAGGCTGCAGCAGAGGTTCAACCAGACGGCTGAACCAATGTATTTAAGATACTTGGGGAATCAAATGACTGAATATATGGTAACATAGAAAAATGAACAAATAGGAGTCGATGTTTAATTTTCCACAAGCCCTATAAACATATACGTACAACTATGTATTTTCTAAGTACCCCGTTTCCAAATATGTGTACATTATGAAATTTTGGCTGAGAATAGTTGCCATTTGTGGGACAAACAATGCCACCATTTCACTCAGGAGGGATAAAAAGAAAAGAAAAGAAATCAAGTTGTAGTCAGTCACTCACCAAAAAAATCCCTAAAACCCATCAAATTGCTATACTGGAACTTTTTGTCTGCAAGCTTCAGCGCTAACCAGAATCTTCCAGGCACTCCACCTGTTATGGCCCTTCTAGTGGGAGGTAAAGACTTTAGAATTTAGTTTAGAAGTTTAATTTAAGTTTACCTAGCAAGAATTAAGAAGTTTGCCAAAGTTCACTAAGTTCCGACAAGAATAAAGCTCTGAACTAAGTTCAGGGGCAAAATGGTAATTTTGCACCCTGAGTGGCCGAGACGAGTCCTGAGTGTTTTAAAATGAATTTTTAGAACTTAATTCTTAACCTTAACTCAAACTTGACCAATAGACAGGATTTTAATCAAGAACCGGTAAGTTTAAAGATGGGGGACTAAATTGTTTAAAACTTTAAACTTTGGTGGTTTTAGGGGTTAAGTGAGGGTTTAAGAAGGGGGAAAAGGGCTTTGGGCTGCCATAACCCGTTTTCCACCTTCTCACCTCCATTTCACTCTCAAATTAAGCTTGGAATCAAGAGATTTTGGTGCCAAAAGGTGTAATTCAAAGTATATAAGCTAGGAGAAGTGATTTCCAAGCTTGAAATCATGTTTTTGAGGCTTGGAAAAGCATTTTCTCCCATCCCCTGTTTTTGAACGAGGTAAGAGTTGTGTTCTTGATTGAATTCATGCTATTTAGTTAGTTTGAAGCTTGGGTTTTGGTTAGAGAAGCTAATTTTGATGTTTAGAGCTTTGTTTTTGGATTGGAATTTATGTAGAACTTTGGGAGCTTGGTTGAACGAAGGAGATGCTTGATTCTTGCTTGTTTCTTGGAGTTAAGGTAAGGGAGTTGTGTTTTTAAGTTCATGGAATGCCATTAGCTTGGATTTGCTTGAGAAATTTGAGTGGTTTTAGCTAAGGCATTAAGGAAACGTTTTGGTGAATTATGGTGGACTAGCGGGATTGAGAGGAATTGTTTGATGTTACGATACATCATAGCTTAGCTTTTGATAGTTGGTTATGTTCTATGCAACATGTACTATGTGTGTATGAAATTTGGAGGCATTCCATGCATGTTTGATATGTGTGGGAAGTGTCCAAAGTTCATAGCAGCAAAATTGGGGTTTTCTGGGCATTTTGCAGGTTTGGCGACGCGTCGCCAATCCCCACGAGTTCCCACGACGCGTCGCCAATCCAGAAAAATGTTTCAGAACGTCGACAACTGTGGCGACGCGTCGCCGAGACAGCATTTGACACCCGGTTTTGTTTTCAGCATAACTTTTCGCTCGGGTGTCCGATTGAGGTGATTCAAGATTCCACTCGAAGCTAAGAGGGAGTACTATCACCTCAATGTTTTAAAAACACTTAAAATGTCTCATTTTTAGATTTATATTAACTCAAAGTGAAGGCAAGTTTTTAAGGAAACTATGTTGCAAATGAACATAATTAGCTACCACTAGTTCAGGTGAGAGGTTTAGAACCCTCGTCGGCCTAGCCGTGCCATAGCCACGAGGCCACGAGGCAAAACCTTGTTCATCTAGTCTACATCAACGAGGCCCTGCGGCCTAGTCTACAAAGTCCCACCATAATTCCCCTGCATAACAACTAGGTGAGAGGTTTTATGATTGTTTGTGGCTTGCTAAGGTTCGCCCTTGGGCCGAGTGCCAGGTTGCTAAGTAGTTGCGCTTGGCCTGGTAAGGAGGACTACTTGAGGAGAGGTCTACGGACCTGGTTATATGCATATATACTAGTACCCTCATGCTGTGTGAGCTCGCAGCCAGAGTCCTAGGTTTTTCTTGCAGGTACATGGAAGACCCCTTACTGAGAATTGTTGAATTCTCACTCCCTGTTTGTTATGCAGAGCCTGGAGTAGCTGGACCGGATAATCGTTGAGGATTATCACGGTAGTACCTTTTTGGTGTGTAAAGGTAAGGTAGTTGAGAAACCTTGAGTTTCTAGTTTGCCTAAGTGCTCAGTTGGTTTGTTGGTCAGGTAGCAGTACTAACTTGTTTCTTCCTTTGGCTGCAGAGCCTAGTAGCACTTGGCAGAGGATTTGTGAGACTCGCCACTGGGACGGGTGTCCAAAGTGGGAGCTAGGGTAAAGAGATCTCAGCAAAGTCTTGTATTTTGATACAGTACTTTCTTTTGCCTCCATAATCTATGTTATAAAGAGTCCTTGACTCAGGATTGTTCTTGGGTGGGAGCATTAGTTACTTCATTGTATGAATGCTTTCACGAGTTGTTTATGTGTAGTTAAACTCACACAAATGTTGATTTTGATATGCTTTGGCAGTTTGTATATATTTGTACAGAAATTACTCGGCCGAGTTCTTGTTTTAATGTTTTATGGTTTTAATAAACCAAGTCAAAGCATAAGAGCATGCATATTGCATTTCTAGGTTAATCAACTAGTAGCATCGGATTTAATCCGCACACATACTCAGCTAGCCAATTACAATCCACCGTGAGACAAACGCTCACAGGGTATCCCGGGCAGGGGCACGGCGGATCGTGTCAGTGTTTTTGGTATCAGAGCTAAGGGTTTATTTCATAGATATTGGAGGCTTAGACTGAGATCTAGTTGGAAAAGTCCAAGTGCTAGGAAGTTAGTATTGACCAACATCTGGGGATTGTTGTCTGGCTGTGGTTACATGTTACCATGGTTGACACTAGGTCGGGAGCATCAAGGGGAACTAGAGAACCTGGTGAGGGTTCTAAGAACCTGGTGAGGGTTCTAGTGACCCGGTTGTGGTGAGGCTGGATGAGATATCCAGGGTGCTACAGGGGTTGACAGAGACTATGGCTCAGGTGGCACAGGGTATGAATACCCTTGTGACAGAGATGTTCAGAGATTATGAGGACAGGGGTGCTGTCCAGGAGGAGGATGAACCACAACAGGAGCAGGAAAGGCATGCTGAGCCACAGCAAGTGCCTAGAGCTCAAGAACGCCGAAATCAAGTTCATGAGGAGGAAAGGGAACCAGAGATGATGGAGGCTCCAAGGAGGGGAGACACTCCACATCAAATGAGATTATTGGAGAAGTTCAAGACTGTTGATCCACCTAGCTTTGATGGGACCGGAGATCCTGACAGAGCAGAGGATTGGTTGTCCATTATTAACAGACTCTTCACTTGTGGTGGTTATGAGTCAGAGCAGAGGATGGTTTTGGTACCATTCTTTCTGAGAGGGAGAGCCAGTCTTTGGTGCGATGACGTGATGGAGTTGCTGAGGGAAAGTAATGGCACTCGTCCAGAGCACAAGAAAAAGGTGCTCAAGTGGTCAGACTTCGAGAAGAAGTTCAGACAGGAGTATATCAGTGAAGCTGCACAGGATCAGAGGAGGATCCAGTTTAAGAATCTGACTCAGGGGGAGATGTCAGTACGGGAGTATGAGCAGCGCTACAATTCACTTATCTGGTATGCTCCATATATGTTGGGGAATGATGAGCTGAAAGCTAAGAAGTTTTCTCAGGGTTTGAAACCTGTATTCAGGAGGTATATGGCGACAGTTGATATCAGGAGGTATCGCCAAGTGGTTCAGAAGGCATTGGCCTTGGAAAGGGAATTCGAGGATTCCAGAGCACCCATGAAAAAGGTGGAAGCTGGACCATCCAACTTGGGAAAAAGTGCTGCGAAGTGACCGATTGTGGGGATCCAGGATCCATTTAAGAGGAGGAGGACAGGTTTATGTCCAAGGTACAGACGGTTTCATGGTGGCAGACCATGTACACTGGGTACAGATACCTATAATATATGTGGCCAGAGAGGGCATTGGGCGAGGGACTGCCCAAGAGTTCGACCGATGACAGGACCGCCTCGGACTTTACCTCCAGTACCGCTTGCTATTGGGAATCGGCCTAGTGTGGCCGCAGCAGCAGTTGAGCCGAGAGTTTTCGCCCTGACAAATCAAGTGGCCAGAGAACCGCCCGCCGTTCGAGGTAATTTTACTTTTTAGAATGGTAGTGTTAGAGTACTTTTCGATACGGGAGCTACTCTTTCAGTGATATCTTCTACCTTGGTAGATAAGCTTAGTTTGCAGCGTGAAATTTCGGGTGAGTTGAGACTCATCAGGACTGCAAGGAGAGGTTTTATTGTGACCAACAAAGTGGTTATTAAGTATCCCTTGCAGTTAGGTGATCATGATTTTAGTTGTGAGTTATGGGTGATTGAGTTAAGATCATATGATCTGGTGTTGGGAATGGACTGGTTGAGTAAGCACAAGGCACAAATTAATTGTGCGAATCACTCAGTTGACATTACTGATGCTCAGGGAGCTAGAGTGACTTGCACAGGAGGGTTGGCATCTAGTGCTAAGAGTTTACACCTTAGACTTATAGATACCATCCCTTTAGTTGGTGAAGAAAAGTATTATTCGTTGAATGGAGTAGCTATAGAGGAGGAATTGGGGAGAATTCCTGTAGCTAACCAGTTTCCTGAGGTGTTTCCAGTGGAGTTACCTGGGTTACCACCTAGGAGGGATATTGAGTTTGCTGTCCATCTGCAACCAGGGGTTGAGCCTATTTCAGTACCACCTTATTGGATGTCAGCTCCTGAGATGGATGAATTGAAGAAGCAGTTGGAGGAACTGCTAAGGAAGGGCTTTATAAGGCCAAGTGTATCACCGTGGGGAGCTCCAGTGTTATTTGTGAAGAAGAAAGATGGGACTTTCAGGTTGTGCATCGATTACAGGAAGTTGAATGCAGTGACAGTTAAGAATAAGTATACTTCCTAGAATTGATGATTTGTTTGACAGACTCAGAGGAGCGAATGTGTTTTCCAGGATTGATCTTCAGTCTGGGTATTTTCAGATCAGAGTTAAGGAGGAAGACATTCCGAAGACTGCCTTCAGGACAAGGTACGGACATTATGAGTATACGGTTATGCCTTTCGGTGTGACTAATGCTCCAGCAGTGTTTGTGGAAGCTACGAATCGAATCTTTAAGCCATTTCTGGATCAATTTGTTGAGGTCTTCATTGATGATATTCTGGTTTATTCACAGTCTACAGCAGAGCATGAGGAGCACCTTAGAACAGTTTTGCAAGTGCTGAAGAATAATCAGTACTACGCAAAATTGTCTAAGTGTGAGTTTTGGTCTGAGAGGATTCAGTTTTTGCAGCATATCATCAGTACTCAGGGTTTGTCAGTTGATCCTGAAAAAGTTCAAGCAGTAGTTGAGTGGAAAAGACTGACTACAGTTACAGAGGTCAGAAGTTTCTTGGGGTTAGCATGTTACTACAGACGCTTCATAGAGAAATTCTCTGTGACAGCTACACCGTTGACAGCATTGACCAGGAAAACTCAGAAGTTTGAGTGGACATCGAAGTGTGAAGAAGCTTACATGAAGTTGAAGGAAAAGTTGACTAGTGCACCTATACTTGTCTTGCCAGATCCAGACAGAGCCTTTACAGTTTATACAGATGCATCAGGTTCAGGTTTGGGATGTGTGCTGATGCAGGACAGTCAGGTGATTGCTTATGGTTCGAGACAGTTGAGGCCTAATGAGTTGAATTATCCTGTTCATGATCTTGAACTTGCAGCAGTGATTTTTGCACTAAAGTTGTGGAGGCATTATTTGATGGGAAGATCATTCAGAATCTTCACTGATCACAAGAGTTTGAAATATTTATTTACCCAGAAGGATCTGAACATGAGACAGCGGCGATGGATTGAATACATCAAAGATTATGATTGTTCGATTGAGTACTGTGCTGGTAAAGGAAATGTGGTAGCAGATGCTTTAAGTCGGAAGTACACAGGAGTGATCTTATCCAAGGATCAGGCTACGGACTCCTCTGAAGGAGTATTGAGGGACTGTTTCTTAGCTTTGCATGAATTATGGCAAAGTCGAGAAAAATCCCTAGTTTACGTTTTGGAAGTTCAGTCAGCTTGGTTAGTCAGAGTCAGAGAAGCTCAGTTGAAAGATCCATTATTGAAGAAGATTTCAGGTGAAGCTAAGTCTGGTACTTTGAAGAAGGAATTTAGATACAGAGATCGAATACTGCATTATGGTGATCGACTCTACGTACCGAATGTTGAGGGACTTAGGCAGCAAGTCCTACAGGAGGCACATAGCAGCGCATTGAGTATCCACCCTGGTGTTAGTAAGATGTATCAAGATCTGAAGACACATTTTTGGTGGCCAGGATTGAAAAGAGATGTACGAGGACATGTGGCAAAGTGTTTGACATGTCAGGTGGTGAAAGCTGAACATCAGAAACCAACAGGCACACTACAGAGTCTATCTCTGCCAGTGAGGAAGTGGGGATCTGTTACTATGGATTTCCTAGTGGGGCTACCGACCACCCGGAGTCAGCATGATGCTATTTGGGTGGTGGTCGATAGATTGACGAAGTCGGCACACTTTATACCGATCAGAGCCACCTACACATTGGAGAAGTTGGCTCAGTTGTATCTCAGGGAGATTGTGAGACTCCATGGGATACCGGATCAGATCATATCAGACAGAGATCCACGATTTACATCACGGTTCTGGAATGCTTTTCAAGAAGCATTGGGCAGTAAAGTTAGCCTCAGTACTGCTTTTCATCCACAGACTGACGGGCAATCTGAGAGGGTGATTCAGACTTTGGAGGACATGTTACGCATGTGTGTCATTGACTTCAGAGGTGATTGGGATCAGCACTTACCACTGATCGAGTTTGCCTATAATAACAGTCATCAATCTGTTATTGGAATGGCGCCCTATGAAGCTTTGTATGGGAGACGGTGTATGACACCTCATTGTTGGGCAGATCCAGTAGACAGAGTAGTTGTTGGACCTGAAATCATAGCTGACACAACAACTAAGATTAAGTTGATTCAGCAAAGGATCAAGACCGCCAATGACAGGCAGACTAAGTATGCGAACTTGAGAAGAAGAGATTTAAGTTTTAAAGTTGGTGATAAGGTGCTTTTGAAAGTGTCACCCATAAAAGGAGTTAGCCGTTTTGGGCAAAGGGGCAAGTTAGCTCCTAGGTTTATTGGACCTTATGAAGTGTTGGAAAAAGTCAGAAAAGTTGCTTATCGGTTGGCATTACCACCTAACTTATCTCAGGTGCATAACGTATTTCACGTTAGTCTACTCAGGAAGTGCACAGTGGAACTGGGACAGGTAGTAAATCCTTCAGTAATACCTATTCAGGAGGACTTGACCTACGAGGAGAAACCAGTTCAGATATTGGATAGGCAAGTCAAGAAACTGCGGACTAAGTGGATTCCGATGGTTAAGATCCTTTGGTCTAACCATAGTGAGGAGGAAGCTACCTGGGAGACGGAGCAGGATATGCTGAAAAGGTATCCTAGTGTTTTTCCGGAGTTGCAACGGAATTTGGGGGACCAAATTCAAGAAGGAGGGGAGAATGTTATGGCCCTTCTAGTAGGACGTGCAGTTGAGGAAGGTAAAGTGTTTTAAATTAAGTTTAGAAGCTTAATTTAAGTTTACATAGCAAGAATAAAGAAGTTTACCAAAGTTCACTAAGTTCCGACAAGAATAAAGCACTGAACAAAGTTCAGGGGCAAAATGGTAATTTTGCACCCTGAGTGGCCGGGACGAGTCCCGAGTGTTTTAAAATGAATTTTTAGAACTTAACTCTTAACCTTAGCTCAAACTTGACAAATGGACAAGAATTTAATCAAGAACTATTAAGTTACAAAGATGGGGGACCTAATTGCACTAAACTTGAAACCTTGGTGATCTTGGTGTTAAGTGAGGGTTTAAGAAGGGGAAGAGAAGGGAAGGCTGCCATAAACACGTTCTTAACCTTCTCTCACTCATTTCTCTCTCAAATTGAGCTTGGAATCAAGTGATCTTGGTGTCAAGAGGTGCAATTAAGGGTATATAAGCTTGGAGGGAGCATTTTCAAGCTTGAAATCATGTTTTTGAAGCTTGGAAGGATGTTTTTCTCCATCCCCTGTTTTTGAACGAGGTAAGAGTTGTGTTCTTGATTGAATTCATGGTATTTGGTTGATTTGAAGCTTGGGTTTTGGTTAGGAGGCATGAATTTGATGTTTGGAGCTTTGTTTTTGGTTTGGAACTTGTGTAGAACTTTGGGAGCTTGGTTGAACGAAAAGGGGTTTTGATTCTTGCTTGGTTCTTGGAGTTGAGGTAAGGGAGTTGTGTTTTAAGTTCATGGAATGCCATTAGCTTGGATTTGCTTGAGAAATTCGAGTGGTTTTAGCTAAGGCATTAAGGAAACGTTTTGGTGAATTATGGTGGACTAGCGGGATTGAGAGGAATTGTTTGATGTTACGATACATCATAGCTTAGCTTTTGATAGTTGGTTATGTTCCTTGCAACATGTACTTTGTGTGTATGAAATTTGGAGGCATTCCATGCATGTTTGATATGTGTGGGAAGTGTCCAAAGTTCATAGCAGCAAAATCGGGGTTTTCTGGGCATTTTGCAAGTTTGGTGACGCGTCGCCAATCCCCATGAGTTCCCACGATGCGTCGCCAATCCAGAAAAATGTTTCAGAACGTCGACAACTGTGGCGACGCGTCGCCACGGTTGGCGACGCATCGCCAAGACAGCATTTGACACCCGGTTTTGTTTTCAGCATAACTTTTCGCTCGGGTGTCCGATTGAGGTGATTCAAGATTCCAATCGAAGCTAAGAGGGAGTACTATCACCTCAATGTTTCTAAAACACTTAAAATGTCTCATTTTTAGATTTATATTAACTCAAAGTGAAGGCAAGTTTTTAAGGAAACTATGTTGCAAATGAACATAATTAGCAACCACTAGTTCAGGTGAGAGGTTTAGAACCCTCGTCGGCCTAGCCGTGCTGTAGCCACGAGGCCACAAGGCAAAACCTTGTTCATCTAGTCTACATCAACGAGGCCCTGCGGCCTAGTCTACAAAGTCCCACCATAATTCCCCTGCATAACAACTAGGTGAGAGGTTTTATGATTGTTTGTGGCTTGCTAAGGTTCGCCCTTGGGCTGAGTGCCAGGTTGCTAAGTAGTTACGCTTGGCCTGGTAAGGGGGACTACTTGAGGAGAGGTCTACGGACCTGGTTATATGCATATATACTAGTACCCTCATGCTGTGTGAGCTCGCAGCCAGAGTCCTAGTTTTTCTTGCAGATACATGGAAGACCCCTTACTGAGAATTTTTGAATTCTCACTCCCTGTTTGTTATGCAGAGCCTGAGGTAGCTGGACCGGGTAATCGTTGAGGATTATCGTGGTAGTGAGCTTTTGGTGTGTAAAGGTACGGTAGCTGAGAAACCTTGAGTTTCTAGTTTTCCTAAGTGCTCAGTTGGGTTGTTGGTCAGGTTGCAGTACTAACTAGTTTCTTCCTTTGGCTGCAGAGCCTAGTAGCACTTGGCAGAGGACTTGTGAGACTCGCCACTGGGATGGGTGTCCGATGTGGGAGCTAGGGTAAAGAGATCTCAGTAAAGTCTTGTATTTTGATACAGTACTTTAGTTTGCCTCCATAGTCTATGTTATAAAGAGTCCTTGACTCCAGGATTGTTCTTGGGTGAGGGCATTAGTTGCTTCATTGTATGAATGCTTTCACGAGTTGTTTATGTGTAGTTAAACTCACACAAATGTTGATTTTGATATGCTTTGGCTGTTTGTGTATATTTGTGCATAAATTACTCAGCCGGCTAAATGTTTTATGGTTTTTTTTATAAACCAAGTCAAAGCATAAATGCATACATATTGCATTCTAGGTTAATCAACTAGTAGCATTGGATTTAATCCACACACATAACCAGCTAGCCAATTACGATCCACCGTGAGACAAACGCTCACAGGGTATCCCGGGCAGAGGCACGGGGGATCGTGTCACCACCTCTGTAGCAACAGCTTTCGGGAAATATTAATCCTAGAAGGAGAAGCAGCCGTTATAGTGCAATTTGACAAGAGACTGGTAGATACGTAAACATATGAACACACTAACTTTTCAGATTGCTCTATTCTCAGCAACAGACTAAAACGAACCTCAAAATGCTGTCATACAAGTTCAGGTGCAAATCGAAGATGAGCAGCCTAAGGATTTCACACGAACAATGGTCGCACCAACACGTACAACAAATAAACCAAGTCAGAAGAGTAGAGAAATGTCCGAAACTGCCAATGCGCAAACAATCCAAATCACAATGCAAGTCAACTAAAACCCTAATTAGAACAAACGATTCGAGACCAAAATCAATGTGAACTGAAAGTTAGAGAGCTTAACCTGAGTCAGGAGAAGGACATCGCGACTAAACGTACCGGTAGGGAGGATCGATTACATTTGATTCGAGCTGACCCAGCAGAGCAACAGACGGTACCCTCACCGATTTGCAAGGTAGGCGACGCAAGAACGATGGGGCTTTCGAGGAGAGGTGGCGATTTAGGCTAGGGAATGGGAGGTTTCCCCTAAATTTTAGTAGGCGAGCAGCAGGTTAGAAGTGGAGAGGAAACAGAAGGCTTTGCGCAAACACTCATGTTACCTTTGATTCGGGCCGACCCAGCAGAGCAACAGACGAGCAACTACCAATTCGCAAGGTAGGGGAGTGAAGAACGACTGGGGCTTTCGAGGGAACAGAAGGCATCGCGCAGACAGTGATAAAAGGAGAACACGACGCGTTGGAGGGGAAAAAAATACTAAGTCTTACGACGGCTATGTGTCGCTTAGAAGTAGCGACTACTCACTGTAGCTACTTGAGAAAATATTAACCTTACCCCAAAGTGATATTATAAAATAGTAATAAAGGGTTAACCCTCATGTGACAATAAATCAATAGTCAATTAATATAATTTTTATTAAATAGATTATTTGTTAATTACTCAAAAAATATTTAGAGATTTGTATGTTTAATTAATCAAATTAAAACTTATAATTATACAATTAAACAAGCCACATAACAAACGATA
Organism: Aquilaria sinensis; assembly: GCA_005392925.1. NCBI lineage: Eukaryota > Viridiplantae > Streptophyta > Magnoliopsida > Malvales > Thymelaeaceae > Aquilaria > Aquilaria sinensis. The sequence goes on from SMDT01002176.1 coordinate 17,214, forward strand.
ACTAGTTTTATATTCAATTATATTTAACATGAACAATAAGTAAAATAAAATATGAAAAATTGGAGGTCACATTATAATGATTAATAATCGACAAGTACTAAAGGCTATTAATACATAAATTATTAGCGACTGCTAACAGTTGGTAAATTATCGTGGTCAAACCTTCACGGATAACTATAAGTAAATTACCAATGTCAGGCAGCTAAACTTTAATTCGACTTAGATATCAACAAAAGAATAACTTACCCACCACTCATTTCCCAAAATAATTTTTATGACTAATATCATAAAGTAGTTTATCATCTTGAATATGTCAGGTAGCGGCCCATAACCATCTACTAAACTTTTATTCGAGTTTAAGGTCCACAAATCAACAAAAGTACAAATATTTAAAAAAAATATATGTTTATGTTAAAGGAGATGACGATTGAGAATAAAAAAAAACTAACACATGAGAACTATTACTATTTTATGATGGATATTGTTAAATTTAGCGATGGCTAAAAGTCACTAAATTAGCGACGGTAACCCGTCACTAATATTAGCGACACATACATGTCACTAAATTAGCAACTATAAGGCGTCACTAATGTTAGCGACTCATAACCGTCACTAAATTAGCAACGGTAACCCGTCACTAATATTAGCGACATTAAGGCGTGACTAAAATTTAGTGACGCATAACCGTCACTAAATTAGGGATTTTAACTATCACTTATTTAGCGAAGATAACCAAACACAAACTTTAGCAATGTTTAACAGTCAGTAAATTTTCAACGGTAAATTATCACGTAAAGCCCGGTGAAACTTTTGCGACGGATATATTCGTTGTGTATTAATATTTTTGTTTTATTATTCTGTTTATTTAAACAAGATTGTTTGTTGTAATGCTAAAGATACAACAACTTGTTGGATAGAAGAATCTCAATAACGTAAATAAAATTCGTATAATCTTAATTAAAATTGTTTTGTGAGGAAAAAAATATCTACAATCTAAATACATTTGTATTATATCAACTGAAACAATTTATGTTGTGTGAGAATTTGAGACGTCACACAATTTTTAGCTATAATATTTTCATTTTTCTGGTAGTGTATTCAAAAGTAATTATTTATGTTCAATCACATAACAATTTATCATAAAAAATGACAGCCACATGATAACCCAAACTTTTATTTTTTTTATTTTTTTTAGTTTAGCGACATGTAACCGTTACTAAGTTAGCAACGGCAAGCCGTCACTAAAATTTAGCGACTAACAGCCGTCGCTAAAGTCTCACCGGAATATTACCGCCTATTAACCGTCTCTAATTAGAGACGGTTTTTAGCCATCGCTAATTAAACCGTCGCTAAATTCGATTTTTCTTGTAGTGAGCTATGCAAGACAGGCCGCATCTTCTACCATTTTCATTTAGGTTTGCTCTCTTGGTTTCTCATTGCCATAATTTCCAAAAAATATATTTCTGTTTTTGTTCCAATTTCAGTTGCATAAGTTATTAAAGTAAATGAGCCCATATTTTGTGTCAGGGGTAAGTTATTGGTTCATTTTTCTCAAACAATATTCTAGTCTCCAAGTTTTATGGTCTTTTGAGATGTCAGCCACATATTTTGCAATTTACGTGAAACATTATTTGCCTGTCTTATTTGTGTAGATCTAGAGAAAAACTTCTGCTCCCTTGCTAATGGTACATATGAGGAGAGAATAACATGGACGTATCTTATCTTATATATTAGAAATTAGAAAAAAGTACGAACGTGTCCAAATGTTGAACAAATTTTTTATCCTTCTGTTATAAAATGTTTTATTCTTTTAATAAAACTCAATTTTGTCATTATTTATTTAAGTGGAGTTGTATTAGCACTAGAACACTAAAAGAAACACTTAAGTTGCTACTAAATTTTATTTTTTGCTACAAACTTGCCAGCTCTCAATTCTATATTACAGAATTACGTATTACATGCAATTATATTTTGTAGTAATCTTACATAAAACCCTTAAATTGCTATTAAATTTTTTTTGGTTCAAACATGTTACCCTTAATTCTATATTACTATCAAATAATACTTCAACTATATATTTTATAAAACTTAAAATTTCAATTTATCATTCCAAAAACTTTCATAGCCAAATCTTTTATTTGAATAAAAGACTTAAATGTAAAACTCATGCTAGAGTTTGTACAGCTAAATATTTTATAAACTTAAAATTTCAACTTAGCATTTTAAAAACCTTCATAACTAAAGCTTTTATTTGAATAAAAAATTAAATATGTGGAAAAACTCAAGTTAAAGTTTGTATTATTGCAAAAAGGCACCTTTGAACATAATTTTTTTTGTCATTAAAGGTTTTTGTTTTGCAACTTGACTGAGTATATACTATGAAAGTTTATTATGTGGTAAAACTCATGTTAAAAGTTTCACAAGAAAAACTATAAGCATTGCATTTCAAAAAGTAATTTTAGGTATAAAAAACATATATTAAAAATTTATATAAGTCAACACTTTATAATAGTTCACCTATAGTTTTTCCTTTATCCTGAAATTATAATTTCTTTTACTTTTTTAATGATAAAAAAATCTTATATTGTCCATTTAATTAGAGTTGTGTTAGTATTAAGGCTCTAAAAAAAGGGGGGGAAGAATCCACTCATAGAGATCTAAATATATAGTTGCCTATTTAATTAGTTATTTTGTAGTATTAAAATACTAGAAATATCATAAGAGAGAGAAAAAAAAACGGGCAAAGTGGGAGGTGTTTATCCTTTAGTTTTTGGGAAATTTACCATTTGGACTACTAAACTTACTTTGACCACTAAACTTAGTTAATTTTAACAAATATGGCCAAATTTTATTCTACTATAAAAAAATATCTTTGAATATAAATTTTTTGTCAATTAAGTTTTATTTGCCTAACTTGGGTGATTATATAATTTGAAAGCTTAGGTATTTTGTCCATATTAAAGCAATCACATGATTCACTTATGACTCAAACACATACAAAAGAAAATCAAAGAATTATTATTGTAGCGAAGGTCGTTGTGAAAAATTTTGGGAAATAAATTCTTAGCTCCTACAATTAGTTGCTTATATGATAATAAAGAAGAATTTTTGTAGCAACTCTTCTTTTTTTTTTTACAATTTTCCAATATTTTAAAACATTGAAAAAATTATAAGAATTATTTCTTCCACATGGTCATCATTTTGAATCTTGGAACACAAGTTTTTACTCTTAGCAACTATCTCTTTCTCTATTATAAATAATATTAATATATATTTTTTATTATTTTTTTAGAGCCAATCAAATCTTATGAGTTGTATCAAAGTAGAATTATGCATGTATTGTTTTTAGGCTTTAATTTTTATAAAAATCATTACTTAACAACCAAATTTGGTCAAATTTGACAAACATGCCCTAAATTTTTTATAAATGCTTTTATACGTTAGTTTTGGGTCAATTTATTTTCTCTTTCCTTTGCTTGTCATTCAAACTATTATCTTAATCCTAAATTCTTTGCACTATCTCAGTTTTTTACTTAAGTTTGACTTAATTTTCTATATTAATATTTACTAAAAACTTTTAAAATTTTATTTAAATAGTAAAAATTTTGTAGTTGCTAAATGTAATTTTGTAAATTTTTTTATAGAAAATATTAAAATAAATAAATTTAAGTGAAAAACCTGAAATGCTACAAAAAGTTTGTGACAGAAAGAGTATAATAATAATAATAATAATACTTAAAACTTACAACCTTTCATCAATAATTATTTATACATTCAACAAATGATAACAATATATTAACATTTTATTTCTATTTACAAAGTGAAAATGAAATTTTTAATAAGAGTCCTTTTACACTAGAAGACCATATAGGAATTTAAACCCACAACTTCATCTATACCAATTGGGGCCTCATATTGTCAAGTAAAATTAGAGCTATACAATTAAAAACTTGCCCTACTTCTTAAAGTTATAGAAATTCATTAATGCTCTAATGTAAAGGTGTGGTTCAAATAATACATTTGAAAAAAAAAAAAAGAAAACTATTTGATGTTGATTAATCCAAAATGATTTATTTTTATTTTTACAGGATGTTTCACCTAAAACTAATATCATTTGAAAAATAATTATATATATTCACAATAATTTATTAAATAAAGTTTTTATAGTAATTGTTATGAATTTCTAATTATTTGACCTAAGAAAATAATTAAAAATAATATCAATTTCAGACAAAAAAAAGGCCTCAAAAACATATTTGGATTAATTTGACTTAATGCTAAATGAATTAGATCTTTATCTCAATGGTTCGGTTCAAATTTTTTTGGTTTGATGTTCTACACTTTGGTTCCCTTCTTACTAGTTTTATATACCAATAATTATTTGATATACACTGATAGTGTAGTTAAGGCTTTTTCTGCTTAATTATAAATAATTTTTCACCCTAAAACTACTATATACCTAAAAAAATAAATAAATTTTTATGACGTATATACAAAGAGTATAAAATTTTTATTGTGTCAAACTACTAATTCTCCCAAAAAAAGAGTAAAGAATTAAAGTGTTTATTTTACATCATGTTAATTGTTTAGTAGTTATAATAATTTTAATTTTATTATGAATATTATACTTTCATATAACATAGTATTCTATTATCAATATTAGAAGAATTATGAAAGTACAAAATTTTTATCAACTTTTATTATCTTAACCTTGGGCCGGGTATTTTATTTTTTTAATGAGACCCAAATTAATTTGGTGTTTTATATTTATTAGAGGTATAATTAGCACTAAGAATCTAAAAGTGAAAGAGAGAAAAGAATAGAAGTCCCATATGTGTAGTTTTTTAAAAACAAAAAATAGGAATCCATTTGTCTTTTCTTAGCTTTAGTACAATTACTTAAAGTTATATATTAAGTTCAAATTTTGAGGGAAAAAAAAAAGAAATTTTAAATAGCCATAATAAGTTAAACTTTTGTAACAAATATGCCCTTAATTAAATTATATATATTCTTGGGGTATGGCCTTAAACGTAAAATTTTATCAATTTTTTGTACTCTTAAACTCAAATGATGTATTTTACTTTGAACTTAAAAATTTCAAAAACCTCATAATTATGTCTATTTGAATAAAAAATTTAATTATGATAAAACTCATAAAAAGTATTCATATGTTAAACTTTTGACAATCTTTTTATCCATAATTTTATTTTATTTCCCTCTTTAAATGATACTCATATAGTGATTTTCTTAATTTCATTATAAACATTATACTTTCATGCAACATAGTATTCTACTATCAATATTACAAAAAGTACAAAAGTGACAAAATTTTTAACTTATGTGGTGTTTTATTTATTTAATGAGACCAAATTAATTTGGTGTTGTATATTTATTAGAGGTTTAATTAGCACTGGGAATCTAAAAGACAAAGATAGAAAAAAAAAATAGAAGTTCCATGTGTATTTTCTAAAAAAAAAAAGAGAAATCTGCATGTCCTTTTTTAGCTTTAGTATATTTGCTTAAATTTATACATTAAGTATAACTTTTAATGGAAAAAAAATCTTAAATAGCCATAACAAGTTAAACTTTTGTAACAAATATGTTCTTAATTAAATTATATATCTTTGGGACATGTCCTTAAACGTAAATTATCAATTTTTTGTACTCTTAAACTTGAACAAAGTATTTTAATTGGAGCTTAAAAGTTTCAAAAACCTCATAATTATATCTATTTGAATCAATGATTAAAAGTATGAATATGTCAAAAAAGTTGGATGACCTTTTTATCCTTAAGTTTTATTTTATTTCCTATTTTAATGATACTCAAATTTGTCATTTCCTATTTATTAGATTTAAAAAAACAAAAATTATGGAAAGAAAAAAAAATAGAACAAACTGATGACAAGCTCTTAGGCTTCATATTAGGCAAATAATATTATTATTTGAAAAGGAAAATAGAAAAAAGAATTGTTGATTGTTTTCTATGTTTTCTATTAGTTTTTTTGTGGCAAAAAAACTGAAAAGTGCCACTAAATTTAAAATTTTATAACAGACTTGTGTTTGATTTATATGGCCATTAAACATGCTTAAAAACATAGTTTTTATCACTTTATTTACTTTTTAAACGTGAAAGATATTCGTCAAAACTTGAAAGTGTAACTTAACATCCATATATATATCTATATGTAATAAAAAGTGGAAAGATATATAAAATGACTAAACCTTAAATTATAAGTTATTAATTTTCCTTTTAGGTACTAAGATTCTATTATACTTTAATGAGTTTATTTTCCTATGGTTGACTAACTATATTATACGAACAATGGGTATGACTACATTTTCAAACTTCAGTAATATGAGTATAATTTCTAGATGAATGGGTAAGTGTTAATTATCCAAAAGTATAAAAAGCTATACAAGATTTTAACTCAATCTTTGGAAGAACCACATTGAATTGGCCATAAAATAGAAGGTAAGTGCAGTTTCTGAAACCTTGGCGGTGAGTGTATTTTAATAAAAAAAATTAAGGGTATGGTAATTAAGCTTTTTAGGTAATGTATAGTTACTTATAGCTATATGTCTTTGAAAGAAACTAAATGTTTACTTACTAAGTTTATACTTTGACATCATGGCCCATATTTGTGTCATACTTCTTAAAAAAAATTATTTTTACTTGCGTTTCTTATTGAATGTCCCACCTATATTATGCCCTTTTTAATTTTGAATATAACATCAACACAAATTTATTTAATGTTTAGCTTATGTCTCTTTAAAAACTCAAAGTTATGATAACACATTTATGGTAAATCTATTTAATTCTTTGAGCCAACTAATATATATAGAATCTCCATTTTAATAATTAGCTTTTTGAATCTAAAGTATAGAACTTAAGATAAAATTTACTAACTTAATTTTTAATAAAATTTATAAATACATAATACTACTAAGATATTAAATTAAGATCATTTCTTAACAAATTAAGTACCATGAATTTTAAATTTTACATCGATAAGAGGAATTTTGACATCTTTGATTAGTTTTTAAAAATACTATGAAGGAATTTTATAAGTACTCAACCATCACAAATGAAAAAACTAACACAATGAGCTATCTATTCTAATGGATGATGCAAATTAAGATAGTTATGATAAAATCTTATAATAAGAAACTACTACATAAGAGGTAGAAAACTTAAAAAGAAATATATCTAAACTAAAAAAAATAAAATCATTATAGCAATTATTTATTTCAAAAAATAATTAAAATTATAATTATTAGAGTAAAAAATAATTTAGTAAATAATTCACGTGTCATTGCTAGTCAAACAAAAGAAATCATTGTTCTACGCTCTTTTATTCTCGCATAATGTGATAGTTCTCCTAGAAGGAACCAAAAGATTGTCACTTTGACAATACTTGCCTTACATCGTGTGGTCATATTAACTGATCTGAAAGCTTGGATAATTGTCATTTATAAAAACATCAGAATACAGCTGTTGCAGTCAATGACTGGATGATTCTACATTGCTGCTGCGGCAAGATATAGGAGAAACCGACAGAAAAGGAAAAAGTAATGTTTGAAAGCGTTTTACCAGTTAACTGGTTTGTGCCAGTTGCAAATTAATGGTAGTTTTAGTTTATAAAGGGAATAAAGAGTAAACAGATAAAATAATGTGTAATATTATATTTAAAAATTTATTAGTGGTAAATAATTTTGGTAGAGATAAGAAAAATGGTATTAAATAGTTTGAGAGAAAAAGAGGTAATGTGATGAGTTTGATTTAATATGAGATAAAAGTAAAAAAAAAATGGTTTTAAAGAATTTAAGAGAAGGAGCATGTATTAAAAGAATAAGAATAGGGTGGGTGGAATGAAAAGGGAATGAGAATTAATATGAAAATTTTGAATTAATATGGAGAAGTAAATTAATATAGGAGTAGTAGTTGTGCTTGTTAGTAAAAGGGAGTTAAGACAACCAATGAAGGTAGATAGGTGGTGGGGAGGAGATCTGTAAGTAGAATTTAAGAAGCTTTAAGCGCATCTTCTTCCATATTTATAACTCTACATAAGATTAATATAACTCTACATAAGATTAATTTTGCAATGTGAAGGGAATGTGAGTGGAAACAGGTAAATCATAAAAGGAGAAAGTGTGAATTATAAAGAGTTTGTGAAGAATTAACTAAGTAGTGATACTTAATTTATTTTTAAATTTTTTTCAAGGTTTGCCAATAGGGTAGTAAAAGATTTACACATAAAAATGCTTTTAAATACAAGTAATATCCTTTCTAATTAAAACGTATTTATTTGGATTAAATCACTTTTGTTTTTACTAAATCACTTATTTCATGGATGAGTTGTTGGCTTTATTACAAAAAAAGGCGATGATGAGTTTGCGTTATGGTACTTATAAAAGCGATGAACAAGATAAAGAAGCGGTATTGAGATAGAAAAATGATTAATTTATAAGAAAAGCGATGAGACGGAAAAAAGATGATAACGAGGGGCTTTCACAATCTTTGGAAACCAATTAGCCTATTATGTACATAGCAAATTACATATGGATGTAATATGAAATCGAACATACGAGGGGTCAGTTTAATAGCCAATGAACTTTATTCAAAAAATCAAAATTTAAACAATTTAATAAATATTTATCCTTTATCGCCTTTTTATTATTTTATCACCTTTTTTAAAGTTTAATCGCTTTTTCAAAAATTTTATCGCCTTTCACTAAATTTTATTGCTTTTTAAAGTTTATCGCCTTTTTTAAATTCTCATCGCCTTTTCAAAATTTCATCTCCTTTTTAAATTTTTTATCACCTTTTTTAAATTCTTATCACCTTTTTAAAATTTTATCGCTTTTTCAAATTTTTTGTCGCCTTTTCCTGAATTTTATTGCCTTTTTAAAATTATTATCACTACTTTAAAATTTTATCACCTTTTTAAAATTTTTATTTCCTTTTTAAAATTTGTATCACTTTTTTAAATTTAATCACCTTTTTTAAATTTGTATCGCCTTTTTAAAATTATTTTTATGGATTCTCAAAATTTTAAAAAAAGTCTATCCTTTTAAATTTTTATCACTTTTTAAAAATTGGTATCACCTTTTTAATTTTTTGTCACTTTTTTAAATTTTGTCAACTTTTGAAAATTTTTATCACCTTTTTTAAGTTTTAATAGCCTTTTTAGAAGTTTAATCGCCTTTTTTAAATTTTCTTTCATAATTTGATCAAAACTTTATCCTTTTGAAACTTTTTGTTGACACCCAATTTCGTCCGGGGGTTTTAAAATTTTTAAAAAAAAATTAATTAATTTAAAAAATATATTTATTACTATTATTATTATTAAAAAATTTAATTAGTTTAAAATATATTTTTGTTTTGTGAAGATTTGATTTAAAACGATATATGTGTGAATATGTGTATGTTTGAAATAAAATAAAATTTCATGAAAAAATGACAAAAAAATTAAAAATTTGGGGTAAAAATGACAAAATTGAGAAGTTTCGGGCAAAATTGACAAATGCTGAAAGTTTCAGGAGCTTTGGGTAATTTTTCGCGTCAATTTTGGGCCTAAACGGACGTTTCTGGCCCAAATTGACAGAAAACGTTAAAATTGTCAAAATCAGAAGCTTCTGAGCTTATCCAGAGCTGGAGTAACGTAAAGGACTGAAATTGTCATTTTACCAACTTAAGAGATAAGTTTTGATTATTTTTATTATTTAATTAGGAACAGTTCAGCCAAACTTCCTCTATAAATAGGCCTCCAAATTCAGTGCTGAACACATAGAAAATCAGAGAAAAAAAGTTCAGAGCTCCGTTTTAAAAAAGGGAAAATAGAAGCCTTAGTCCTAGCCTCTCCTCCCTCTGCCAAAACAGTCCCAAAATTATTTTTTTTTCTTACGTTTCGACTACCTTCTTCCTCCGTTTTCTCTTTCTTTCTTTTGCTGTCGCCGTCCTATCCCGCTGCCGTCGCCCTCGCCGCCGCCGTCGCCGCCGTCGCCGTCGCTCCTACGCCGCCCGCCGTCGCCGTTCCGCCGCCGTGCCCAGCCGTCCTGCCGCCGCCGCCGCCGCCGTCCAGCCCTCCGCCGCCGTCGCCCCGCCGTCCTGCCGCCGTCGCCCCGCCCGTCGTTCCGCCGCCGTCGCCGCGCCGCCGTCCGCCGTCTCGCCGCCGTCGCCCCGCGCCCTCGTCGCCGTCGCCCGGCCGCCCTGCGCCCTCGCCGCCTCCGCCTGCCCAGCCCGTCACCCCCCTCCTCCCCGTGTCGCGTCTTCTCTGTTTTGAAAACAGAGATTTCAAAATTTTAATTTAAAAAGGGTAAACCTCTATTCCATCCTTCATCTTTTCAATTTTTTTCAATTTGGTCACTAACGTTTTTATTTTGTTCTTGCAGAATTAATTACTAACCTTTTTTTATTTTTACTTGTTTGTTTATTATTTGTTTATTACTAACCCTTTCTTTATTGTTGCTATTAACAACTAACAACTAACTTACTAACTTTTATTATTGTTGTTAATTAATTAACTTAATTAAACTTGGCTAACTTTTATTATTGTTGTTAATTAATTAACTTAATTAAACTTGGCTAACTTTTATTATTGTTGTTAATTAATTAATTTAATTAACTTGCTAACTTTTAATTTTTTTAATTAATTTAATTTGACTAACTTTTTATTATTGTTGTTAATTAATTTAATTAACTTGACTAACTTTTATTATTGTTGTTAATTAATTAATTTAATTAACTTGACTAACTTTTTATTATTGTTGTTAATTAATTAATTTAATTAACTTGACTAACTTTTTATTATTGTTGTTAATCAATTAATTTAATTAAACTTGGCTAATTTTTATTATTGTTGTTAATTAATTTAATTAACTTTGCTAACCTTTATTATTATTTATTTTTAAAGTGGATGGCCAAAAAGCCCCACTTTATTATTATTAATTTTCCTTTATATAATTTTTTTATTTAATTCACTTTTTACCCTTACTAATAAATACATAAATCAAAATTAAAAGAAGATTATTTTTTTTAATTAATTATTAAGCCTAATAAAAATCATTTTTTTAAAAAGCTAATTATTTTTTTTTCTTTTATAAATTGAATAATTATTTAAATAATAAATAACTTTCACTAAAAAAAAAAAAACTAAAAAAAAGATAAGAAAAAGAAAGAAAGATAAGAAAGAAAAGAAAGAAAAGAAAGGAAAGAAAAGATAAGAAAGAAAAGAAAAGATAAGAAAAGAAAAGAAAAAAGAAAAAGAAAAGAAAGAATAAAAGAAAATTAAAAGAAAATTAAAAAAAAAAAAAGAAAAAAAAAAAAAAAAAAAAAGAAGTAAGAAATATGAAAATAAATTTTTAGTTAGATTTAAAAATTTCATAAACAAAAGATTTACAAAATAGTCATTAAACTAATAATTAATTCTATAATAAATAAGAATTAAATAATTAATTATAAATTAAAATAATTTCCATATCCGGATTATCCGGCAGGATCTACGGTTTGGAAAATAAAAAAATTATTAAATAAATTAAATAAAAAGATAAAAATCCATATTTTACGATATGGATTAAATTATTTAAAATTTCATCAAATTCCGTGTCCAAATGACTCGGCAGAGTCCATGGTTCGGAATCAAAATCTTCCGTGTCCAAATGACTCGGCAGAGTCCATGGTTCGGAAGTATAAAATTTTATGCAAATTAATTACTAAAAATCCACATCTAACTAAATAATTCAGTTAAAATTTCTAATTTTGAAAATTAACTGAAGTTGTTTAAAAGCAAAGCAAAACAAAATTAAAATCAACTAAGGTGCCAATTTTTTGGCGTTTTAACAAAGTTGTTTTAACGTAACCGTACTCCTGATCCCCGAACTCTCGCAGACCAATTTTAAGGTGACCAATCTACCTAAGAAAACTGATTGGTGGCGACTCCAGAAAACCCGACGTTGCCACAGCTTGGTGACTCTACTGGGGAGTCGACGTTAGTGAGTCGAGCCTAAAGTTGATTTGTTTTGATTTACTTTGCTTATTATGTGGATTTATATGTTATATTTACTTAGATAAACATGCATAATACATTCACAATATGAAGCTCTATACCCGAGCTTCCTCAAATCAAACACAATTCTTTCTAAGCGGAATTGGTGTTGCTGTCCTTGTGAGGCCATGGTCTCCAAGCCTTCACCGGTTTCAAAGTAGCAAAGTAGTGTATTGCCTTCTGAGACGGTTAGTCTCTGCATGGGCCCATGAAAAGCTACGACTCGAATTAATCCATTCCTTACATTAACCCTAGAGGGTAAGGAATTGGGCTGTCACTATAATTTAGTGATGGGATTCGGGAACTATCCCTGGCCTTTTTGATAAACCATCCTATGCATATAGAACTCCCCACTTAACCATAGAAACTGACCATAGTATTCCTCCCATTTACTAACGCCATAAGCATGTCCTTGTTATGCTATTATGTTGCTCTACACTTTTATTTTCTTCGTGTCTTATATTTATGGTTTTAACTCATTTTTCCATAATAGTTCATAAGTTATTACTTGCTATTTAACTTATTAATAATCTTATCTTTCTTTTCTTGTACTTCTGTTTAGTGCAATTATTTTTCATGCATCAAAACCACGCATTAAATAACTTTTGATCTTTCTAAATAACAACTAAAAGTCTTGAAGTTCCACGATAGTGGATAATCAAACTCACTCATTGCATGCATGCATCCATTGCATCAATCACATACATGTAGAGTCTAATAAAATAAATATTCCTTTAAAAGGGTAAAATTGGACCTCAACACCGATATTCAACTCGGCTCCAAACAAGATTAATGGCAGAACAAGCCGAAGGACGTCTCATGGAGATGGAGTCCAAGATTGAAAGTATGGCAGAACAGATGAGACAATTGATGGAACTAATCAAGGGGAAAGCAACTCAAGCTCCCATCAAAGAAGCACAAGATCCCACTTATCCTCCGGGATTCACCCCGCAACGAGTCTCAGTCCAAGAAAACCTGTTTCAGGAACCAGGACCGTCTGCTAGTGTTCACCTGAAACAAGACACCGTACATGAAGAGAAGAAGATGTTACCAAAAGAAGAAGCAGAATCTCAAAAACTCGAAACGATAGAAAAGAGACTGCGAGCCATTGAAGGAGGTACTATGTTCGGATCTCTCTCAGTGGATGACCTCTGCTTAGTGCCAGACGTCGAAATCCCTTCGGACTTTAAGGTGCCAGATTTCGTGAAATACGATGGAACGAGTGATCCCATCACTCACATCACATTGTTTCTAAGGAGACTACAACCACTCACAAAAGATGAAAAGGTGTGGATTGCACTTTTTCAGGAAAGTCTCACAAAATCAGCATTACAGTGGTATCTAAGTCAAGGTCCAAGAAACATCAAAACTTGGAATGACCTTGCTCAGGCCTTTATTGGCAATTATAAACATGTTATGGACTTGGCTCCGGATCGCCAAACTCTCCAAAACATGGAGAAGAAAAAGCCAGAAACTTTCAAGGAATATGCCCAACGGTGGAGGGACTTAGCTGCACAAGTACAGCCACCCATGACAGAAAGAGAAATGGTCACTTTGTTTGTCCAGACACTGAAATACCCATATTATGACAAACTTATTGGCAATGCGGCAACTAACTTCTCCGACGTAGTCATGTCTGGAGAAAGGATCGAGCATGGTATCAGGACCGGGAAGATTACTGAGTCCTTTAGTGATCCTATGAAAAGAGGAGGACCATCCAGAAGAAAAGATGAAGAAATACAACAAATCGGACGAGGAAGAGGGATTCCCCTCGTGGGTACCGTGGCTACCGGACCTCGCCTATCCTATTCTGCCAACAGGCCCAATTATTATCCTACCAATAGGCCCAATGATTATCCTCCAAATAGGCCCAGTGATTATCTTCCCAATAGACCCAACAATTATCCTCTCAACAGGCCTAATCAGTTACGGCCACCTGTTCCGACTCCTCCAATGCCTGCACCAAGACCAAGAGAAATTTTCGCACCGATTCCCATGACTTATACTGAGTTGTATCCAAAACTCATCCAGAGCCAACTTATTCGCCCAATTCCTACAAGGCCATTCGAACCCCCATATCCAAGTTGGTATGACCCCAACATAACTTGCCCATATCATGATGGCGTTCCAGGCCATGGCCTGGAAAATTGCATAGCATTGAAACGTATAGTCCAACAATTAATCGAGTCAAAGTGGTTGGACTTTTCCGATGAACCAAACGTCACTCACAATCCATTGCCGCCTCATCAAGCAAAACCAGTCAATATGATAGAAGAACACCGGCCGATAAAGAAGTCAGTCAATGACATCATAATCATAGTCTTTGCTAAAGAAGACATTCTGCTATCATCTATATCAACGGTAGCAAAACCAAGTGACCAAGTTGACCTTCTCTTCCAAGTTGGTGTGACCCAAATCCCAAATGTAACTGAAAATTCTGTGGTACTGAAACTCAAGGTCCAACAGTTGGTCGAGTCTAAGTTGCTAGGCCATGATGTGATTGATAATTGAAAGTGAAGATTTTGAGCTGGAATTACATTGATTTTGGAAGGGCTCCAAGTCAGATCTGACCTAATAGTCCGCACACACTTTTGAATGACAGGGAATCCTTTGAATAAACTTGTATCTTTGAAAGCTTGCAAAAGTAATCTAATAGTAAAAATCTCCTAGATTTAGTCCAGAATCTAGGGTGTAGTCTTTGTTAGATGGACACCTGGTATTCTTTTTCTGGTACAACAAAAAGATGTAATGCGTGCATTCTACTACTTTCCATTTTTACACTCTTTGCCATTATACTATCCATTATTGCTATCACACTTTACTTTTTGACAACCGGTAATTCTTTTTGTTCTCCAACAAAAAGATGTTATGTGTGCATTCTACCACTTTTTACCAAAAATTTCATTTTTACCTCTATCTCTCAATCTTTGCCATTGCACTATCTATTATTGCCATCACACTTTGCTTTCTAAATGATACTACTCGTGGGTGAAAATAGAAAGTTAAGAGAGATTTGATAGTAGTGATCTTCAAAGTGCTGCCAAATCTAGTGAGAATGATTTCAAATGTTGCACCTCAACCCTCAAAAGGGAATTCATACTGGTTATCAAAATCCTTGCAAGAAGTCTGGGGTTAGCTTCCAAAGAAGTTAGCTCTCATATTAAATGACTTCAGTGGCCTCCCAATTCTCACAAATGCTCAACACAAGAAAAGGTTCTCGGTTCCACGCAACACAAATTCCAAAAAGAAAAGAAGTTCATCCCTTCCATCAAGAAAAAAGCAACAAGGGAAAATTCACATCAAAAGCCATAAAAGGGAAAATTCAAAACAAAAAAAAAAAAAGACTGAGAACAAGCACGAGCATGCAAGGTCACTTAAGTCATCTCACTTTAAGAGAGTTATCAAGTATGCCATCATCATAGCTCACACAAAAAAAAAACAAAACAAAAAAAAAAGAAACAAAACAAAAAGAAAGCTCAAGATAAAGCCAAAGAAAGAAAAGATAGAAAAAGTGAGCTATGGATTCTAGACTGAAAACCTGCAAAGGCGGTTTAGAAAACAAAAGTAACCCTCAAACCAAGTGTACATAAAGACTACGATAGTTGGGGGGCAACAGATGAGGTCTAACTTTCTGGAAAAGGTGGCAAGTTTGAGGTCATCACTATTGAGTTTTTCACCATAATCAAATCTGCTCACGAGTAGTATTAAAAGACCCTTCTTTCACACCACTTAAACTTAACTTTCCTTAACTTATCATCTCTTAGACTTATCATCCTCATTCAGTCAAAAGACTATCAATGTGAATCATGTTTCTACCTTATTTAATACTGCTCACGAGTAGTATTAAAAGACCATTCTTTCACACCACTTAAATTTAACTTTCCTCAGACCTAACATCCCCATTCAGTCAAAAGACTATCAATGTGAATCATGTTTCTACCTTATTTAATACTGCTCACGAGTAGTATTAAAAGACCCTTCTTTCACACCACTCAAAATTAACTTTCCTCAGACCTAACATTTACCTCTCGATATCATCCTCATTCAGCTAAAAGGCTATCATTGTGAATCATGTTTCTACCTTATTGCCTTGCACAGTTTATGTCTTCGAGTTGGAAAGGGGAAGAATGACAGGATATTTTAATTAAAAACAAAGACCGTAAATTACTTGGTCAAGCTTTGCAAATTGATGAAAAGTTTTTCTTTAAGGCCAAACCATTATTCATTAATGTGTGTAGACTTAAAAGTGAGGAGATAACTTGAGACTTTCTTTAAGAGGATGTGGTTCTTGTAAGAGAAATTCACGATCAAGTGCCATCACAAAGGTCTAGAAATGCTCGACCTTCTGTTAAATCAAAGGCGAGATGATACCTTTTATCCACATAAATACCATATTCAGGGGGGCAAAGTAGTCTCTACGAAGCGTAAGAGGAGTATTGCCAACAAAGAAGTTCAATAGACAAAGGGGGCAAGTCTTATGGATCAGAACCTGAGTTTAAGAAAGAGCAATCACTCAGATTATAGCCTTCGATAGTATGAAATCCATGACAAGGGATGAGTATTTGAAGAGATATAAAGTACGAGGCGAGCGAACATTAAAGAAATTGAGGCCAAAATTCAAGAGCAAATCAAGGAAAGAAGATTTTTGAAAAGAGTTAGGCTTTTGAGACAATGGACAATAGCTGGAAAGCGAGACAATGGACAACAGCTGGAAAGCGAGACAATGGACAACAGCTGGAAAGCATAAAGAGATTCAATGATAGAAGGCAATTATAAAGAGGATCCAATAAAGCAAAGATATAAAGAACTATATCCATAAAAAAAAAAATAAAAGAATACAATCAGTTACGCATGCATTACATTCATGCATTTTACATCATGCATACATAGCTTTTACATAACAGGGATCAAATGGGAAGCACATCCACGGCACAGCTACAGCAGTATAAGCTGAGATCTCAATGACATCAGCTCTTATCAATCTACCGCTGGATGCACAGCTGATTCATTGGACCCAGTCCCTTCAGCAATTCAAGGATAAAGTAGACAATATTGTCAAAAGCCTGGTAATCAATTCAATAATCGAGGCTACACCTAGATGGACAGAATTGACGTCAGCTTAGCAGTATCCAAGATAAGAGATAGCCACGGTCAAGGATAAGCGCTGATATCAAGAAATGTTGTCGTTGAAAATTTCTCAAAAGCGGACAACGGATCCAATAATCAAGGACTGGATCAATGTCATGCCCGATGGGATATCAAAGATAAGAAATATCTATGATATCAAAATAAAGTAGGATCCACTTTTCCGGTTAAACGGCGGATACGGTACTCCGTGACTCTCAAGTCGGTTCTCTCAGTTGCCCATAATAACTGATTCCTTCACCCCTTCTTTCTTTTACTTCCTCCTAGAAAATGGATCCTACTTTTTCCGCCTTGCGAAAGTATTTCCCTTCTCTCCCAATGAACATCCTAAAAAAGATCTACCGAGTTCGCTGTGAACGATTAAGAGCTCTGATGCACAAAGGAATACCTGAAGATGTACGGTGGTTAATCGAAGCCAAGGTTCGTCTGGCAGGTGAAATCCCAGAGACATTTGCGTCTTACATGCCTGGTGTTGGCAAAAGTTCTTATGCCAGAAAAAGAAGAGCGAAAAGATTACAAGTCTGCCATAAATGTGGTAGGTGGACTTGTAAGACTAGGTGTCGTTCTTTAGGAATGATCTCCAATAATCGAGAAGATAAAATACGATTCATCAAGAATGGCTTGAGTAAGGACTCATTGGATGATATCCAATTGACTCTTGAGACGCATTCTTGTGGATCTGTGCAACGTGAAATTCTTGGTTTATGGAGTATTTTTCATGAAGAACGAAACCGTTACAGTCCCGGGAATCTGACTTTAAACGACCCTGTTTGCCGGCTTGTAAGAAAGCTGGATGGGAAGCAGATCCTCGACTCATAGAAGCCGTTAATGCCGTTACTGGACGTAAAACCAGTGGAAGATGTGAGCCACAGTCACAATTATTGTACATATGAGCTGTCATTTTTGAAAATATGCCTTTTTTTTTACAATAATGTACTTGCTTCTGTAAGCGTAATAAACGCGTTATCCTTTCATCGCTATAAATGCGTGTTCTTCTCTCCGGTTAAGTAGTGGATACGGTACTCCGTGACTCTCACAGTCAGTTATTTCCATTTCTTACAATAACTAATTTCTTCCTTTCTTCTCAAATTCCTCCTTCATCAATGAAGTCTTCTCTTTCCGCCCTGCGAAAGTATTTTTCTTCCCTCCAAATAAATGTTCTTAAAAAGATTTATCAAGCTAGATGTGAACGATTCAGAGTATTTATGCACAAAGGTATTCCTGATAATGTGCGGTGGTTAATTGAAGCTAAGGTTCGGTCGGCTGGTGAAGTCCCAGATGCATTCTTCCCCCGTATGCCCGGCTTTGGTAAGAGTGCTTATGCCAAAAAAAGAAGAGCAAGGAGGCTAGGCGTCTGTCATAATTGTGGATGGTGGATTTGTGGCACTAAATGTCGTTCTTCAGGGATAGATCACAAAAAATCGTGAAGATAGAAGAAAATTCATTAAGAATGGCCTGCGTAAGGAATCTCTGGAAGATATCCGAGAGACTCTTGAGGCGCACTCTTGTGGAATGGTGCAATTTGAGATTGTCGATTTATGGATGACTTTCCAAAAAGAACGAGACCGTTACAGTCTTGGGAATTTGACTTTAAACGACCCTGTTTGCCAGTTTGTAAGAAAACTGGATGGGAAGCAAATCCTCGATTCATAGAAGGCATTGAAGCCGTTACTAGACGTAAAACCAGTGGAAGATGTGAGCCACAGTCACAATTACTGTACATATAAACTGTCATTTTGAAATTTGTCTTTTCTTTTGACAATAATGTACTTGTTTCTGTAAGCGTAATAAACACGTTATCCTTTCATCGCTATAAATGCGTGTTCTTTCTCCTTAACTAGCGGATACGGTACTCCGTGACTCTCAAAGTCAGTTATTTCCGTTTCCTACAATAACTAATTTCTTCCTTTCTTCTCTTAATTTCCTCCTTCATCAATGGAGTCTTCTCTTTCCGCCCTATGAAAGTATTTTCCTTCCCTCCCAATAAATGTTCTTAAAAAGATTTATCAAGCTAGATGTGAACGATTCAGAGTATTTATGCACAAAGGCATTCCTGATAATGTGCGGTGGCTAATCGAAGCTAAGGTTCGTTCGGCTGGTGAAGTTCCAGATGCATTCTTCCCCCGTATGCCCGGCTTTGGTAAAAGTGCTTATGCCAAAAAGAGAAGAGCAAGGAGGCTAGGCGTCTGTCATAATTGTGGATGGTGGATTTGCGGCACTAAATGTCGTTCTTCAGGGATGATCACCAGAAATCGTGAAGATAGAAGAAAATTCATTAAGAATGGCCTGCGTAAGGAATCTCTGGAGGATATCCGAGAGACTCTTGAAGCACACTCTTGTGGAATAGTGCAATTTGAGATTGTTGGTTTATGGATGACTTTCCAAAAAGAACGAGATCGTTACAGTCTTGGGAATCTGATTTTAAACGACCCTGTTTGCCAGTTTGTAAAAAAATTGGATGGGATGCAAATTGCCGATTCATAGAAGGCATTGAAGCCGTTACTGGACGCAAAGCCCGTAGAAGACGTGGACCAAAGTCACGATTACTGTACATGCTAGCTGTCGCTTTTGAAATTTTCCTCCCCTTTTCCAAAAATAATGTACCTACTCCTGACGTGAGCCACAGTCATTACTACTGTATTAGCTGTCGCTTTTGAAAATTTTCCTTCTCTTCCAAAAAATAATGTACCTACTCCTGACGTGAGCTACAGTCACGACTACTGTACATGCTAGCTGTCGCTTTTGAAAATCCTTTTCTTTTGACGATAATGTTTCTCATGAGCCACAGTCATGACTACTGTATATAGCTACTGTTGCTTTTGAAATTTTCCTTCTCTTCCGACGATTAATGTACCTACTCCTGACATGAGCTATTAATTATGACTACTGTATATACTCCTGACGTGAGCTGCCGACTTTTGAAATTTTCCTTTTGCTTCATCCGACAATCATGTACCCAGACGTAAGCTACAAGACTACTGTACATGCTAGCAGCCATTTTGGAAATTTTCCTCCTCTTTTAACAATAATGTACCCATTCCTGACCATAGTCGTGACTCGTGTATAGCTATTTTGAAACTGTATAGCTGGCAATAATGTCTCTATTCTTGGAAAATAAAATTATTGGCTTATTTCTTCATCTCTATAAATATATCCTCTTTTCTCACAAGGGTAAGGATGGGAATGGAGGAAACCTCAACTCGTAAATCCCGAAGTATTTGTGTATTTTCTGGGGCTTTTCCTGGAAAAGATGAAGAGTACTTAAAGGCAGCCAACCATTTGGGTAGTGTATTAGCTGAGCGAAAAATACACTTAGTTTATGGAGGAGGTAGTGTCGGATTAATGGGAGGTGTAGCATCAGCAGCATCTCTAGGAGGAAGCCAAGTTCTGGGCATCATCCCTGGACCTCTGAAATTTGTTTCTGGGGGCACGATTGGAGAAGAATTAGTGGTTAAAAATTTGCAAGAGCGTGTGTTACAAATGCTTCTTAATGCTGATGCTTTTATCGCTCTACCAGGTGGTTTTGGTACATTGGGAGAAGTCTTCCAAATTGCTTCCATGGCCCAACTTAATTTGCACAAGAAACCTATTGGGCTTTTGAATGTTAACGATTTCTTTACAGGTCTGATATCTTTTGTGGATTATGCAGTGCAGAAGAATTTTATATCAAGAGTAGCACGACGAATCCTAATATCTGCAAAAACTGCTGAAGAATTACTTGATAAAATGCAAGCTTTTGTTCCTGAACCAGATCCAGCAATGATTCAGATAGACTGGACGCGACAGTCTTTCCCGAACAGTTCGATCCCATAATAGTCCTCTACTAACCCTGTTGAAATATTGTGGAAGAAGAAGCGATCCGATCCGTTTTGCTTGTCCTTTAGTTTTATTATCAGCATTTTCTTTCGTGTTTTAGTTTTTCTTTTCAGGGAATTTCTTTCTTTTATCTTATAAGATAGTCTCGTCCATGCTGATATTAAAACCATAGGACAATGCCTTTAGGTTGGAATGGCTGAGTAAAGAGTAATTTTTATTGCTCTTGAGACGCATCCTATTAGGTCTACTAGGCATAACATTTTGGGGTAGTTAAGCTTCAACCTTATTTGGATGACATATCTCTCAAGCGAATCTATATTTACTGAAGAAAATATTAGATGAACCTTGGATATTGATTCCAAACATCCGTTCCCTTTACATAATTTGTCAGTGTTATTGTCATCATCAAGATTCACTCATTTTATCGAAGTCTAAATTTTTGCACTCGCCTATTATGAAAATTCACACTTTCGAAGAAAATTATTCCAATTTCAATTGCTTTCATATAAATTTCGCTCGAGGTTTAAGAAAAGTTCCATTTTCTCCAAAATCAATCAATTTTTCTTCAACGATAGGACTGCTCCTATCGTCGAGGTCCTAAGGAAAGCTCCTTAGCCTCAAAAAATCAATCAATTTTCCTTCAACGATAGGAGAGTTCCTATCGTAGAGGTTCTAAGGAGAGTTCCTTTGC
Organism: Aquilaria sinensis; assembly: GCA_005392925.1. Classification (NCBI taxonomy): domain Eukaryota; kingdom Viridiplantae; phylum Streptophyta; class Magnoliopsida; order Malvales; family Thymelaeaceae; genus Aquilaria; species Aquilaria sinensis. The sequence continues at coordinate 38,910 of SMDT01002176.1, forward strand.
CTCAAAATCAATCAACTTTTCTTCAACGATAGGAAGGTTCCTATCATAGAGGTTCTAAGGAAGGTTCCTTAGCCTCAAAATCAATCAATCAATTTTTCTTCAAACGATAGGAATGTTCCTATCGTAGAGGTTCTAAGGAAGGTTCCTTAACCTCGCAATCAATCAATCAATTTTCCTTCAACGATAGGAGATCAATCCTATCGCCAAGGTTTTAAGGATGGAACCTTTGCCTCGAAAAATCAATCAATTTTCCTTCAAAGATAGGACAGCTCCTATCGCCGAGGTTTTAAGGATGGAACCTTTGCCTCGAAAAATCAATCAATTTTCCTTCAACGATAGGAAGTTCCTATCGCTAAGGTTTTAAGGATGGAACCTTTGCCTCGAAATCAATCAATCAATTCAATTTTTTCAAAGGATGGAACCTTTGCTCCAATCAATTTTATCATCGAGGTTTTAAGGATGGAACCTTTGCCTTAATCATGGAATTTTCCTTTGCCGAGGTTTTAAGGATGGAACCTTTGCCTCGAAAACAATCAATTTTCATCATCGGGGTTTTAAGGATGGAACCTTTGCCTCGAAAACAATCAATTTTCATTCATCGGGGTTTTAAGGATGGAACCTTTGCCTCGAAATCAATCAATCAATCCGGGGTTTTAAGGATGGAACCTTTGCCTCGAGATCAATCAATCAATCCGGGGTTTTAAGGATGGAACCTTTGCCTCGAAAACAATCAATTTTCATCATCGGGGTTTTAAGGATGGAACCTTTGCCTCGAAAATCAATCATTCAACGGTAATGCTCCTATCTTCGGGGTTTTAAGGATGGAACCTTTGCCTCGAAATCAATCAATTTTCATTCATTCGAGGTTTTAAGGATGGAACCTTTGCCTGAAATCAATCAATTCAATTCCATCGCCGGGGTTTTAAGGATGGAACCTTTGCCTCGAAATCAATCAATTTTCATTCATCGGGGTTTTAAGGATGGAACCTTTGCCTCGAAAAAATCAATCAATTTTCCTATCGTCGGGGTTTTAAGGATGGAACCTTTGCCTCGAAATCAATCAATTTTCATCAATTTTATCGTCGGGGTTTTAAGGATGGAACCTTTGCCTCGAAAACAATCAATTTTCCTTCGATAGGATCTCCTATCGGGGTTTTAAGGATGGAACCTTTGCCTCGAAAACAATCAATTTCAATCAATCGAGGTTTTAAGGATGGAACCTTTGCCTCGAAAACAATCAATTTTCAATTCGAGGTTTTAAGGATGGAACCTTTGCCTCGAAATCAATCAATCAATCAATCCGAGGTTTTAAGGATGGAACCTTTGCCTCGAGATCAATCAATCAATCCGAGGTTTTAAGGATGGAACCTTTGCCTCGAGATCAATCAATCAATCCGGGGTTTTAAGGATGGAACCTTTGCCTCGAAATCAATCAATTTTCATTCGGGGTTTTAAGGATGGAACCTTTGCCTCGAAAACAATCAATTTTCATCATCGGGGTTTTAAGGATGGAACCTTTGCCTCGAAAACAATCAATTTTCATCATCGGGGTTTTAAGGAAGGATTGGAACCTTTGCCTCGTAGGATCAATCAATCAGGTTTTAAGGATGGAACCTTTGCCTCGAAGATCAATCAATCAATCCGAGGTTTTAAGGATGGAACCTGGAAGGTTTTAAGGATGGAACCTTTGCCTCGAAATCAATCAATCAATCCGAGGTTTTAAGGATGGAACCTTTGCCTCGAGATCAATCAATCAATCCGAGGTTTTAAGGATGGAACCTTTGCCTCGAAATCAATCAATCAATCAATCCGAGGTTTTAAGGATGGAACCTTTGCCTCGAAAACAATCAATTTTCATCATCGAGGTTTTAAGGATGGAACCTTTGCCTCGAAAACAATCAATTATCAATCCGAGGTTTTAAGGATGGAACCTTTGCCTCGAACTCAATCAATCGTCGAGGTTTTAAGGATGGAACCTTTGCCTCGACATCAATTAATCAATCCGGGGTTTTAAGGATGGAACCTTTGCCTCGAGATCAATCAATCAATCCGAGGTTTTAAGGATGGAACCTTTGCCTCGAGATCAATTATCAATCCGAGGTTTTAAGGATGGAACCTTTGCCTCGAAAACAATCAATTTTCAATCATCGAGGTTTTAAGGATGGAACCTTTGCCTCGAAATCAATCAATCAATCCGAGGTTTTAAGGATGGAACCTTTGCCTCGAGATCAATCAATCAATCAATCCGAGGTTTTAAGGATGGAACCTTTGCCTCGAGATCAATCAATCAATCCGAGGTTTTAAGGATGGAACCTTTGCCTCGAGATCAATCAATCAATCAATCCGAGGTTTTAAGGATGGAACCTTTGCCTCGAGATCAATCAATCAATCCGAGGTTTTAAGGATGGAACCTTTGCCTCGAGATCAATCAATCAATCCGAGGTTTTAAGGATGGAACCTTAGCCTCGAGATCAATCAATCAGTCCATCTTACAACGATAGGAGCTTTCCTATCGTTAGAGGTTCTAAGGACCTTTCCTTAACCTCAAACAAACAATCAATCAATCAGTCCATCTTACAACGATAGGAGCTTTCCTATCGTTAGAGGTTCTAAGGACCTTTCCTTAACCTCAAACAAATAATCAATCAATCAGTCCATCTTACAACGATAGGAGCTTTCCTATCGTTAGAGGTTCTAAGGACCTTTCCTTAAACCTTACTGTTTGGGCGGCGAGAAGATTCTCAATGCCTACCTAAGCCAGACGAAATTTGGTAACGACTTTGCATACATCATGTCCCATGAAGCATGCAAAGGGGGGCAGCTGTTGACACCCAATTTCGTCCGGGGGTTTTTAAAATTTTTAAAAAAAATTTTATTTAAAAAAAATTAATTAATTTAAAAAATATATTTATTACTATTATTATTATTAAAAAATTTAATTAGTTTAAAATATATTTTTGTTTTGTGAAGATTTGATTTAAAACGATATATGTGTGAATATGTGTATGTTTGAAATAAAATAAAATTTCATGAAAAAAAATGACAAAAAAAATTAAAAATTTGGGGTAAAAATGACAAAATTGAGAAGTTTCGGGCAAAATTGACAAATGCTGAAAGTTTCAGGAGCTTTGGGTAATTTTTCGCGTCAATTTTGGGCCTAAACGGACGTTTCTGGCCCAAATTGACAGAAAACGTTAAAATTGTCAAAATCAGAAGCTTCTGAGCTTATCCAGAGCTGGAGTAACGTAAAGGACTGAAATTGTCATTTTACCAACTTAAGAGATAAGTTTTGATTATTTTTATTATTTAATTAGGAACAGTTCAGCCAAACTTCCTCTATAAATAGGCCTCCAAATTCAGTGCTGAAGACATAGAAAATCAGAGAAAAAAAGTTCAGAGCTCTGTTTTAAAAAAGGGAAAATAGAAGCCTTAGTCCTAGCCTCTCCTCCCTCTGCCAAAACAGTCCCAAAATTATTTTTTTTCTTACGTTTCGACTACCTTCTTCCTCCGTTTTCTCTTTCTTTCTTTTGCTGTCGCCGTCCTATCCCGCTGCCGTCGCCCTGCCGCCGCCGTCTCGCCGTCGCCGTCGCCTGCCGCCGCCGTCCGCCGCCGCCGCCGTTGCCGCCGCCGTCCGCCTTTTTTCGCCCCGCCGTGCCCGCCGCCGTCCTGCCGCCGTCGTCCTGCCGTCTCGCCGCCGCGCCCAGCCGTCCTCGCCGCCGTCGTCCCGGCCGCCGTCGCCCTCGCCGCCGTCGCCCCGCGCCCTCGTCGCCGTCGCCCGGCCGCCCTGCGCCCTCGCCGCCTCCGCCTGCCCAGCCCGTCACCCCCCTCCTCCCCGTGTCGCGTCTTCTCTGTTTTGAAAACAGAGATTTCAAAATTTTAATTTAAAAAGGGTAAACCTCTATTCCATCCTTCATCTTTTCAATTTTTTTCAATTTGGTCACTAACGTTTTTATTTTGTTCTTGCAGAATTAATTACTAACCTTTTTTTATTTTTACTTGTTTGTTTATTATTTGTTTATTACTAACCCTTTCTTTATTGTTGCTATTAACAACTAACAACTAACTTACTAACTTTTATTATTGTTGTTAATTAATTAACTTAATTAAACTTGGCTAACTTTTATTATTGTTGTTAATTAATTAATTTAATTAAACTTGGCTAACTTTTTTTATTGTTGTTAATTAATTAATTAAAACTTGGCTAACTTTTTATTATTGTTGTTAATTAATTAATTTAATTAACTTGACTAACTTTTTATTATTGTTGTTAATTAATTAATTTAATTAACTTGACTAACTTTTATTATTGTTGTTAATTATTTAATGTTAATTAACTTGACTAACTTTTTATTATTGTTGTTTAATTAATTTAATTAACTTGACTAACTTTTTATTATTGTTGTTAATCAATTAATTTAATTAAACTTGGCTAATTTTTATTATTGTTGTTAATTAATTTAATTAACTTTGCTAACCTTTATTATTATTTATTTTTTAAAGTGGATGGCCAAAAAGCCCCACTTTATTATTATTAATTTTCCTTTATATAATTTTTTTATTTAATTCACTTTTTACCCTTACTAATAAATACATAAATCAAAATTAAAAGAAGATTATTTTTTTTAATTAATTATTAAGCCTAATAAAAATCATTTTTTTAAAAAGCTAATTATTTTTCTTTTATAAATTGAATAATTATTTAAATAATAAATAACTTTCACTAAAAAAAAAAAAACTAAAAGAAAGATAAGAAAAAGATAAGAAAATAAAAGAAAAAAAAAGAAAAGAAAGATAAGAAAAAGATAAGAAAGACAAGAAAAAAAAAGAAAAGAAAAGAAAAAAAAAAAAAGAAAGATAAAAGAAATTAAAAGAAAATTAAAAAAAAAAAAAAAAGAAAGAAAAAAAAAAAAAAAAAAAAAGTAAAAATATGAAAATAAATTTTTAGTTAGATTTAAAAATCATTCATAAACAAAAAGAATTACCATTTAAAAATTAATTCCATAATAATAAGAATTAAATAATTAACTATAAATTAAATTAATTTCCATATCCGGATGATCCGTCAGGATCTACGGTTTGGAAAATATCAACTTTTAAAATAAATAAATTAAATAAAAAAATAAAAATCCATATTTTTACAATATGGATAAAATTGTTTAAAATTTCACCAAATTCCGTGTCCAAATGACTCGGCAGAGTCCATGGTTCGGAATCAAAAATCTTCCGTGTCCAAATGACTCGGCAGAGTCCATGGTTCGGAAGTATAAAATTTCATCCGAATTAATTACCAAAATCCACATTTTCGACTAATTCAGTTAAAATATCTAAATTAACTGAAATTTTTTTAAAAGCAAAGTAAAACAAAATTAAAATCAACTAAGGTGCCAATTTTGGGCGCTATAACAATATTGTTTTAGCGTAACCGTACTCCCGATCCCCGAACTCTCGCAGACCAATTTTAAGGTGTCCAATCGACCTAAGTAAACAGATTGGTGGCGACTCCAGAAAACCCGACGTTGCCACACTTTTATCACCTTTTTCTAATTTTTATCTCTTTTTCTATATATTTATCGCTTTCCATAATTTTCAATCGCATATTTTAAAGTTATGTAGCGTTTTATTTCATTCTTTCTTCTCATCTACAATAAATCTATAATAAAATCATCTTCCTAATGCACAATAAATCTACAAAAAAATCCCTATGACCTTTTATTCACAATAATAATCTCAGAGGATTTTTTTGAAATTAGTTTTTTTTTCTAACATCGTACATATAAAATCTGACAAGAAATTTTTAGCAATTTAAATTGAAAATCTAATGACTCACAAGGTTTACTGGTTAATTGGTTGTGTCGGTTATAAATGTAATGATAAGTTTAGTTTATAAAGAGAATAAAAATTAAACAGATACAATCATGTGTAATGTTATAGTAAAAAATTTATTAATGATAAATAATTTAGGTAGAAGTAAGGAAAATGGTATTAAATAGTTTGAGAGAAAGCGAGGTAATATGATAAGTTTGATTTAATGTGAAATAAAAAGAAAATAAAAAAATAGTTTTCAAGAATTTGAGAGAAGGAGTAGCATGTATTAACAAACAAACGGCAACTATTACTATCACCTTTTAAATAATATTATAGCCTTTTCCTAATTTCTATCGCATTTTTCTAAATTTTATCACTTTTTAAATTTTATCCCTTTTTAAATTGTTACCGTGTTTTAAAAAATATTATCATTTTTTTAAAACTTTTAGCACCTTTTCCTAAATTTTTATTTCCTTTTTAAAATTTTTTAACTCCTTTTCAAATTTTTATAACCTTTTTAAAATTTTAATCGCTTTTTCATAATTTTTTTCGCCTTTTCATATCCTTTTAAGGGTTAATGACAACATCCCCTATGATATAATGTAACTTACACTTTGCCCCTTATCTTTAAAAACTAATATTTTACCCCGACTTCATTTCTAGTGTTTTACAACAACTTTTGACATCCAAAATTAAAACATTTGATAACCAAATTTCATTAATTTTAAGATTTTTCATATTTCTTTCATAGCAAATTGAACTTAAAAAAAATACTCAAATGTTTTTACAAGAAAAAAATGGATATACAGAAATAAATAAGTTAACCACTAATTTAGCGCTTAATTTTCTATGAAATGTGGTTCATAAAGTGGCCTTTAGACACATACCAACGGTGTAAATTCTTGGTAAAGTGGTTCAAAAATTGACTCCTAATCGTGTATCAGCGGTTTTGAGTTAGGCTCCTCAAATTAAACCACAAAACCCCATAATTTGTATTACAAAAAAATGTGGTTCATATTATGGCCCCAAAAAAGCTCATTACAAATGCAGCGGTTGCATAAAGTGGCCTCTCAAATTAAACCACAAGGGCCCAAAAAGTGCACTATAGAAAAGCGGTTAATATTCTAGCCTTGAAAAGTCAATCACTAATTTAGCAGTTTATTTTCTGGGAAATGTAGTTCACAAAGTAGCACCTAAATATATACCGGTGGTATAAATTCTGGGTAAAGCGATTAAAAAATTGATCCCTAACTGTGTACCAGCGGTTTCAACTCAGGCTTTTCAAATTGAACCACAAAACCTCACAATTTGTAACATAAAAAAATACGGTTCATATTATGGCTCCCAAAAAACTCACCACAAATGTAGTGGTTATATAAAGTGGCTCATCAAATTAAACTACAAGGGTCCAGAAAGTGCACCACAGAAAAGCAGTTAATATTTGCCTCGAAAAGTCAACCATTAATTTAGCAGATTATTTTCTGGGGAATGTGATTCACAAAGTGGCTTCTAAATACATACCAGTGGTATAAATTCTAGGTAAAATGGTTAAAAAACTAGTCCTTAACTATGTACCAGCGGTTTCGACACAGGCCCCTTAAATTGAATCACAAAACCTTACAAATTGTACCACAAAAAAATCAGGTTCACATTATGGCCCCCAAAAAACTCACCACAAATGCAGCGGTTGCATCAAGTGGCTTCTCAAATTAAACCACAAAGGCCTAGAAAGTGCATCACAGAAAAACGGTTAATATCTTGGCCCCGAAAAATCAACCGTTAATTTAGTGGTTTATTTTCTGGAGAATGTGGTTCACAAAGTGGCCCACAAATACATACCAGTGGTATAAATTTTGGGTAAAACGGTTAAAAAACTGGTCCCTAACTGTTTACTAGCGGTTTTGACTCAGGCCCTTCAAATTGAATAACAAAACCCCACAATTTGTATCACAAAAAAATGCGGTTCATATAATGGCCCCTAAAGAATTTACCATAAATGCAACGGTTGCAAAAAGTGGCCTTCAAATTAAACCACAAAGGCCCAAAAAGTACATCACAGAAAAGCGATTAATATTCTGGCACCGAAAAGTCAACAACTAATTTAGTGGTTTATTTTCTGGGGAATATGGTTCTCAAAGTGGCCTCTAAATACATACCAGTGGTATAAACTCTAGGTAAAGCGGTAAAAGAATTGGTCCCTAATCATGTACCAGCGGTTTCGACTTAGAGCCCTCAAATTGAACCACAAAACCTCACAATTTGTACCACAAAAAAATACGGTTCATGTTATAGCTCCCAAAAAAACTCACTACAAATATATCGATTGCATAAAGTGGCCCCTTAAATTAAACCACAATGGCCCAGAAAGTGCACTACAGAAAAGTGGTTAATATTCTGACCCCTAAAAGTCAACCACTAATTTAGCGGTTTATTTTCTGGAGAATGTGGTTCACAAAGTGGTCCCTAAATACATACCAGTGGTATAAATTTTGGGTAAAGCAGTTAAAAAACTGGTCCCTAACTGTGTACCGGCGATTTCGACTCAAGCCCCTCAAATTAAACCACAAAACCCCACAATTTGTAATACAAACAAATGTGGTTCATATTATGGCCCCCAAAAAACTTACCACAAATGCAGCAATTGGATAAAGTGGCCCTTCAAATTAAACTACAAGGGCCCAAAAAGTGCACTACAGAAAAGCGGTTAATATTCTGGCCCTGAAAAGTCAATCACTAATTTAGCGGTTTATTTTCTAGGGAATATGGTTCACAAAGTGGTCCCTAAATATATACTAGTGATATAAATTCTGGGTAAACCGTTAAAAACCTAGTCCCTAACCCTGTACCAGCAGTTTTGAGTTAAGCACCTGAAATTGAACCAAAAAACCCCACAATTTGCACCACAAAAAAATGCGGTTCATATTATAGCCCCGAAAAAGTTCATCATAAATTCAGTGATTGCGTAAAGTGGCCCCTTAAATTAAACCACAATGTCCCAAAAAGTCAAAATATTCACTGCTTTTCTGTGGTGCACTTTCTGGGCCTTTATGGTTTAATTTGAGGCACTACTTATGCAACCACTGAATTTGTGATAAAATTATTGGGGTCATAATATGAACCACATTTTTTTGTGGTGCAAATTATGGGGTATTGTGATTCAATTTGAGGGGCCTAACTCAAAACCGCTGGTACACGATTAGGGGCTAGTTTTTGAGCCACTTTACCCATAATTTATACCGCTGTTATGCATTTAGGAGCCACTTTGCAAACCACATTCCCCAAAAAATTAACCACTAAATTAATGGTTGACTTATTTATCCCTGTATATCAATTTTTTTCACAAAAAATTGTAACGACCCCAATTTTATAAATTTTAATTTAGGAAAATATCGAAATTGCCCAGAGTTATTAATTAAAAATGATTTAAGAATTATAAGGTAAAACATTTTTCTTTTAATCCATTTTCCAAATAATAAGAATATTAAATGAAATCAGAGTAATTAGGTGACAATCCCAGGAAAACTAATATATGGATAATGTATCAATTTAAACAAACCATATGTCTCTTCAGAAATCAAATAACACAAAGTTGAAACCCAGTCCTAGCCAGTTTTACTTTTGAGGGACTACAGCGTACCCTCATTCAGTCTACTCCACATCTTAAACCTCATTATATGGTTCAGTGTACTCTGTCTCCTCATAGTACTCATCTAAGAAAATATGTTAGAATGAGGGGTGAGCATAACTTGCTTAGTAAAGGGGAAGTATCAGGCCCATCACGTGGGTCCTAATATTCCCGCAACAAACAACAACAAATAATAAACTTTAAGTTATAGCAATTTAATTAAAGAACAATTTCATACAACATCATAACAACAATATCAAAGTCCTACTAGCATACTTGAACTACCATGCATATGCATTATTCCTTTTACCGATTAAATCATATCTTATTAATCAATCATTTAATCCAGTGCTTAAATGCCGTCGTACGAACCTAGGGTGGTGATTGCCAAAGGACTATTGCCCCCTAAAAGACTTCACATGTGCGCACCACCCCTGGCCAGCGCACCACCTCCAGTCGAAACAGACACGACAAAACCCTGGCAAAGTGAGGGCGGCAACACCCTCGGACAAGCCGGATAGGCAATACCCTCAGGAAACCCAAGGGACCAACTTCGGTGAGAAGGGGTCACAACCCTCCCCGAGGGTGACCTCGCACCGATCTCACATGCCCAAAACCACCTTCGGATACTATTTGGGCCACCCTCGGAGCGCGTTCACGAAGTGCCATCATCAGGTACCCGAGCCTGACCTCGGGAGAGCCCAACTGAAGTTGCCTCGTGCAAACAAGGGACCTCCTTCTAAAGGAGCTCACTTCCCCAAATGAGCTCTGTACTCCGAAGGAGTTCGGTCCCCCAAAAAGGCCACTTGGGCGTATGACAAAACGGCTGAGGAGCCTCTAACACACCGCCCTCGTACAGCCTCTCACACACCACCCTCGTACAGCCCCCGACACGCCGCCCTCGGACACGTTCTGACATGCCGCCCTAGGCCCCTGGCTAGGTAGCCTATGGCCGGCTAAAGGCCAC
>SMDT01002177.1:0-51136 GCA_005392925.1 Aquilaria sinensis
GTCAACATCCAAGCTTGGCCATCATCTCCATGTGATTCCCTCCATGTTCCAATAGCTCCTCGCAAAATTCCATGTCCACTCTCCATGAAGAAGCTTTAAACAAAGGCTTCTGGTGTACTAGTGAGCTCCTTTGCTTTCTTCCTTGTCATTGGTCCACTAGAAACCTTCAATGGGTCTTTGCCTTCCTGGATTGTGCCTTCTTTAATCATATCAGCTCCCCCGTCCTTAGAAGGATTCATCATCAAATCAAAACCTGCATTAGAAAAGGGAATTGAATCAATAACAATGAAATAATCAACACATAAACACTTACCTTTCACATAAGCACCAATATACTTGTGTATGGAGCTTTAATCTTGTGAAAAACCTGAACCAATATCCAAATGCAATGATAAGTTTGATACCTCTAGGTTCAAAAACAAAGTTAGAAGCAATTACCACAAAAAATATGAAATTTTGCCCAATTTTCATCTTAACTCTAGGCATCACTTTCATTGCCTTTGCCATCTCAAAAACATTACTCTCATAACAAGTAAAAGTGTAGGAATAATTTACCTTAGGGATGTTGTATGCACTCAAAACAAATGGACCTAAACTCACACAAGTGTTGTGGTTATGAAAAGCACAAGTTATGCATGTCAAGACAATAGTTTGCATCGGCCATTCAAGTAAACAAGAATTGAACCCAATGTGGCCTAAACTAATAACCAAACTAGGATGCATGAATTTCACAAAAATCCTAAGCATTTTAAATGGAACAAGATCAAACTTATTTTTGTATGTATATGCACCACAATGCATGAAATTTGTGAATTTGCATGGAATGTGACACAAAACAAAGGACTCAACATATCTCCTCAAAAGGCTGAATTTAAAACCAGAATTTTCACTCAAAATAAAAACTTTCAGGTTTGGACATAAAACAAAAAGATCAATGCTCAAAAGTTTGTGTAATGCATGTGTCAAGGTAAAGAATGCTTGCTGGAAATTAAAGATTGACTCACAAAAATGGGCTGAACATGAATGGCAATCAAGGAAGTATGTAATGTATGTGTATTAGCTAATTTATGTATGAAACATTCCAGAGAAATATATTTAACTTGAGACAAAATGAAACAATATGAGACGGATGCAAAACAAAAAAATTCAAAAACAAAAGACACCAAAACAGATTTTTCTTTAGAGAAACTCAAGCAATTCCAAAGATGATTTGACAAAACCAAAGAATTAGAAGGCTTAAAACCATATTTTGTCAAAGTTTCATGCTTGCTTCCTTCTCTTAATCTAGTTTCATGAAAACCATTCTTCAAAATAACATTGCAAGCAAACACATGTTGTTTGAGATTTTCATGCAAAACTACATCAAATCTAGGTGTTAGGAAGAAATACATTACAGTGGTTGGACTTAGTCTCCAAGTATCTTCCTTTGGAACCACAAAATTTTCACCTTTGCACTCAATGGCTTTGGTTGGAGTTGCATTAATTTCATCCCCTTGAAACATAGGATAAGAAACAATGTTAGGCAAACTTTTGCATATGAAATCACTTGGACTTACCTCAAATTGTTCCTTCTCAACCTCCTTTGTTGGTTTGATGCATGGGACATGACTTGGAATATTGGGAACACCAACTTCTTGGATGGGCAGCAACTCACTTGATTCTTGTAATTCATCTCCACTTAATTCCTGAAAAGAAGACAACACAACACTAGAAAAAGACTTTGTTATGTTAGATGAAAGTATGGCTTCTCTGTAGGTCTTTCTCTCTTCACTCGGCTTGGGTTCATTACACTCTTGTCTTCTCTCAACTTCGCACTCAATTTCTTCTCTCGGGAACTCTCCACTCTTCTTCCCCTCAAGTTCACTCTTCTCACTTAAACTCTCGATTGTTCTCTCGGCTTTCCCCTCATCACTCTTGCCCTCAACTTTCCCCTCTTTTTCTTTTCTCTCAACCTCACTTTGAAGTTTTCTTTGATCCTCCAAGACTTGTTGTGGTGAAAGTGGTACAAGCATGATTGACTTTTCTTGTTGAGGCCGAGACAAGTCTCCTTTTGTGGCCTCCACTTTTGGCTTGGGTACTTCTCTCACATCCTTACTCCATGCTCCCCTCCATGTGGAAATTCCTCCTTGAGACATCTTGGATGCCTTGGAACTTTTGATGATCCTCTCGGCCTTAATGGCATGATGAAGCAAATCCTCCATGTTGAAATAAGGCACCATTTCCACTTTGTTGGCAATCTCAGGATTGAGACCATTAATGAATCTAGCAATGGTGGTCTCCTCATCCTCCATGATGTTGGCTCAGGTCAAGGTCATCTCCAAGTCTTTATGGTAGTCCTCCACACTCCTTTGGCCTTGCACTAGCTTTTGAAGCTTAAGGCGTTGATCTCTAGTGTAGTAGCTAGGCACAAATCTCCTCCTCATTAAGGCTTTAAGGGCTCTCCATGTGTGTATGGGCTCCTCCTCATTCCTTCTCCTAGAAATAACATCCTGATTCCACCATACAAGAGCATAATTAGTGAACTTTATGGTAGCCAATTTAACCTTCTTTTCCTCGGAGTAATGATGGCAATCAAACACCATCTCAATCTTTTGCTCCCACTCCCAATATGCATCGGGATCACTCCTCCCTTGGAAAGATGGAATGGTAAGCTTGATGGAATTAAGGTTGTGATCTTCTCTTGGCTGCCCCCTCCTTGGAAGCCCATGGTCATGCCAATGTACTTCTTCCTCCTCAGGTTCTTCTCTCCTTGGACCTCTCCTTGGTTGCAAGATGGGATTTGGTCTCCTTGGCAACCTCAAGTCAATGTCCTCAATCCTCCCCACAAGTCTATTGAGAGTTTCTTGAAGCTCTCTCATGGTTGGCTCCTCATTGTTTCTCACTTCCATCCTCCTATCCTCCTGGCCCTCCATACTCCTAAAAATAACAAAGATCCTCACAAACACTCACCTCACGTGTTTCACTCAAAAGATGAACACTCAAACACTCAATTTGTTAGTGAGATATTGCTATTCAAAGAGTTCTCAAAAGTTCTAAGAAAACTATCCTCAAAGCACACAAGAAAACTTGAATTTTTGAAGAACTATTTTGACTCCAAAAGAGGTGGGCTAAACAAGCTTTAAAAGACTCTAGGAAGCTCTTACAATTGATGATCACAAGAACCACAAAGAAAGCTTTTTTGGCTCAAATCAACGGGATAGGTTTGTGGGCACAAAAATTTTAACACTTTGTGCAAACTTCTTTTGCAAGCTATTTTCTTTTCTTTTCTTTTTCTCTTTCTTCCCTTTTGTTTCTTTTTTTTTTTCTCTTTTTTGCTTGCTGTTTTGATGCTAAACAAACATTCTCCTTGAAATTTATTGCTGCCAAAGACAAAAAGTCAGTTTTCTATTCGGCCAAAACAATAAACTATTGAAACTTGCACAATTTGAAACAACTTTTGTTGTACCGAAACTTCCTCAATTTGGATCCTTCTTTTTTTGGCGTTTTCTTGACTCTAGGATGCTGGAAAAAATGGAAACAAGAAAGATTAATAGGGCTGGACACAAAACAGAAAGATAAGAAATAATCAGGAACAAACAATTTGAAACCGAGAAAACTAGACAACACGGATTGACTTCTTTTTGTTGTTTTTGTGATTTTCGGACTTGAACAAGGATGGAATAAAAAGGACAGACCTGAAACAAGAAGAAAAAGGATTAAAACAGAGAATTAAGACATGAAATTACTGAAAAAAATTGAAAGAAAACCGAAGATAAACAAGAACACAAAGATATGTCCTTCAATGGAACTTGTGGCTCTGATACCAACTGATGCGAACCCCGATGGTATAAAGACCATGAAACATGCCCAAGATGTTTTTCAAGCTCCACAAGACATCAAAGAGACTAGATTTTAAGACCCCCACCCCTAATCAACCTGTGACTAGAAACGAGAAGTATAAGAACACCAAGAACACAAGCACACTTGTGCACCAAGGTAGTCCACAAAGAACCAAAGAGAAATTCTCTCCAAAGTAGCAATATTATTTCATGTCAAGGCTATTGTTTTACAACCAGAATATGTGCCTATTTATAGGCCTAAACTAGGGTAAAAAACTGGGCAAAATTCGCAGCCCAAGTCACCTAGGAAACCTAGTTACAAAGGACTCAAGAAAACCTAGTCAAACTAGGATTCCTACACCCTTTTAACACATGTTTAAGGTGTGCAGCGAATTCCATTTATCCTAAGTGACCTAAATCACTTCCATGGCCTAAATAAAATCCTAAATAATGTAAATAAACAGGAAAATAAAATAAAATACATTACAACACAAGATTGGCCATAAAACCCCAAAATGGTTTTCTCGGGTGGTTCTTCCTTGTGTCTTCAACTTCAAGTTGAAATTAGAACTTGATTCAGCCATTATTCTTAACATTTAAAGAATGAAAGTTTTAGATCTCTTTCTTAGCTTCAAAACGACACCTAAATCACCCAAAACGGACATCTAAAGCCAAAGATGTGCCCAAAATACTGCAATTGCTTCCGAACCAGCGATAACTCGCAAATCGCGACTTTGAAGCTAAATTGGACCACCTTAACGTGGAAAATGGGTTTGATGGTCTGCATATGATTTTTAGCTCCAGATGTTAGCTTTCCAATGAATCAAGAATTACACAATTATGATCTATTTAACTGAAGATATGTTTTTTGTACCAGAACATCACCAATCTGTCAACATCCAAGCTTGGCCATCATCTCCGTATGATTCCCTCCATGTTCCAGCAGCTCCTTGCGAAATTCCATGTCCATTCTCCATGAAGAAGCTTGAAACAAAGGCTTGTGGTGTACTAGTGAGCTTCTTTGCTTTCTTCCTTGTCATTGGTCCACTAGAAACCTTCAATGGGCCCTTGCCTTCCCCGATTGTGCCTTCTTTGATCATATCACAAACAGATCCTTGTTCATTAACAAAAAAGATACAAGCTTTCCCTTGTCATCTTTGGCCAACTTTTCCCCACTCAGGTACTTCGGCCTGGGACAAGTTCTACATTCTCTGTTTCTACTTTTCCAAGTCACCAACTCCTTCTCCTATACCCTCCTCGCCGAGTATGGCTTCTTCTCCCAAAGTCTTTGCATGGACCTTCATTGGGCTTTGCCTTGTCTTGGTGAAGACCTTTCTCACTTCGGAATGATCTATGAATATCTCAGCATCCCCGTCCTTTGTCAAGTAGGTGACAGTTAGGTACTTCACATCTGGATGGATGTGGAGGTTCCCTTGCATCTGCCTCCTGAGGATGGCATTGTATGATGAAGGGACATCTATGACGATGAACCTTGTCATTTTGGAAGTGAAGAGCCCTTCTCTGCTCTGGGATAAAGTTCCTCTTAACATCAGAGGTAGGTCAATCCACCCGAGGATAGGGAGCTCGGATGGTCCTACCCTGAAGGTAGGGGAGGTGACAGGTTTGAGGTCGCCTTTTGAAATGCCCAAGTTCGGCAGCAGATGAGAGAATTGGATGTTGGCGTTGGAACCATCGTCAAGGAGTACTCTTTTGACATGCCAACTCCCTATCCTTGCCATGATAAAGAGGGGATCGTCATGAGGGAACTTAACAGTAGAGCCATCTCACCGACCAAGTCTGTTTATTGGGTTACCGTACTCCATCATGGAGACTTCTCATATCTTTCTCTTCCTCTCTGATGAGGGTATTCCCGTGGTGATCATCTGTATCACTCGTGCAGGGAGTGGTGGATTCTTTCTTGGACTTCGGTTCTGATGTTGGTCAGAATCATAGTCCTCATCTTCTTTTCTTTCCTCTTCCCTCCTTCCCTTGGGGGAGGGCATCCACAGATATCGCTGAAGTTGGCCCTGCTTGATTAAAGAGTCGATGTACTTCCTCAGCTGGAAGCAATCCTCAGTGTCATGTCCATGGTCTTGATGGAACTGGGAGAACTTCTTCATATTTTTCTTGTTCTCCGAGGTCATGGCCTTCGGGCGTTGAATCATAGCCCCCTGTGTTACCCACTCTGGGGTAGTCAAGTTATGGTGCCAAAATTGCACATTTAAACTCCCATGTTTGGTGTGTCCTGTAGGTTATCAGAACAACACCCCTAGTGTACATACTCAAGTGAACCTCTTGAGCACTATGTAAATACATGCATATTGGTCTAACCATAACACACATATTTACATTCATGCACACTATGGCAGCTAAGAATGAAAACACTAGCATAAGTCTTAGTTTTAGCTTCCATACATTAGGCAATCTTGTTAAGTTCTAGTGGCCAGCTACTACATCGATAACTTCCACTAATAAATTGTATCATTCTAGCCACATACCCCCCATGTTTTCTTTGCTCCATTATCAAGTAGAGACTTATAGTAAACCAAGGAATTTTGTTTTACATCAATAGCCCACCTATGGACCAAGTTATGGATTTTTGAAGTTGGTTACAAAATTCTGACCAAATGAACAGTAACTCAGCCAATTTTGCAAAGTCATATCTTTAGCTACAGAGCTCTAAACCTAGAAAGTCCAAAGCCCAGCTGACCCTCTAGATGTCCTCTTGGTGTGGTCAAAATTTCATACCATGATTTAGTCTCAACAGGGAGATATTAAACTTTAGGTCCAGAGTCAAAATTCTAGCAAATTTTGGGCCATTTTGCCTATACAATTTTTCCAAACCATGCAAACACTTCATTCACAAAGGGAAAGCCCTCCAAGGCTATAGGAATTAAATTCCCTTTCTTTTAACAACTTTATGTAGCCAAAACAGAATTTACAAGTAAGCAGCCCATCATTCACACTTAGGCAGCTCTGCACCACATCACTTACATAGACAAAAAATTACTCAAATGTTCACATACTTGTCTCATTTTACATTTGCTACATGTACATGCTTGTTTACATACTTGATGCGAACCCCGATGGTATAAAGACCATGAAACGCGCCCAAGATGTTTTTCAAGCTCCACAAGACATCAAAGAGACTGGATTTGAAGACCCCCACCCCTAATCGACCTGTGACTAGAAACGAGAAGTATAGAACTCCAAGAACACAAGCACACTTGTGCACCAAGGCAGTCCACAAAGAACCAAAGAGAAAACCTCTCTAAAGAGCAATATTATTTTGGCATTAATCTGTGTATTTACATCTAGAATATGTGCCTTTATATAGGCCTAAACTAAGGTAAAAATCTGGGCAAAATTCGCAGCCCAAGTCACCTAGGAAACCTAGTTACAAAGGACTCAAGAAAACCTAGTCAAACTAGGATTCCTACACCCTTTTAACACATGTTTAAGGTGTGCAGCGAATTCCATTTATCCTAAGTGACCTGAATCACTTCCATGGCCTAAATAACATCCTAAATAATGTAAATAAATAGGAAAATAAAATAAAATACGTTACAAAACAAGATTGGCCATAAAAACCCCAAAATAGTCTTCTCAGGTGGTTCCTGCTTGTGTCTTCAACTTCAAGCTGAAATTCGAACTTGATGCAGCCATGATTTCTCAAAATACAAAGCATGAAAGTTGTAGATCTCTTTCTTAGCTTTGAAATGACACCTGAACCACACAAAACGGACATCTAAAGCCAAAGATATGCCCAAAATACTGCAACTGCTTCTGAACCAGCGATAACTCGTAAATCGCGACTTTGAAGCTAAATTGGACCTCCTTAACGTGCAAACTGGGTTTCATGGTCTTCATATGATTTGTAGCTCCAGATGTTAGCTTTCCAATGAATCAAGAATCACTCAATTCTGATCTGTTTAGCTCAAGATATGATTTTTCTACCAGAACATCGCCAATCTGTCAACATCCAAGCTTGGCCATCATCTCCATATGATTCCTTGCATGTTCCAGCAGCTCCTTGAAATTCCAAGCTTCCAAGTGCACTAGTGAGCTCCTTAGCCTTCTTCCTTGTCAATGGTCCACTAGTTATCTTCAATGGATCCTTGCCATCCTTGGTTGTGCCTTCTTTGATCGTATCAGCTCCCCCCTCCTTAGAAGGATTCGTCCTCGAATCAAAACCTGCATTAGAAAAGGGAATTGAATCAATAACAATGAAATAATCAACACATAAGCACTTACCTTTCACATAAGCACCAATAGCATGGAATGCTTGTGTATGGAGCTTTAATCTTGTGAAAAACCTGAACCAATATCCAAATGCAATGATAATTTTGATACCTCCAGGGTCAAAAACAAAGTTAGAAGCAATTAGCACAAAAAATCTGAAATTTTGCACAATTTTCATCTTAACTCTAGGCATCACTTTCATTGCCTTTGCCATCTCAAAAACATTATTCCCATAACTAGGAAAGGTGTTGGAATAATTTACCTTAGGGATGCTGTATGCACTCAAAACAAATGGACCTAAACTCACACAAGTGTTATGGTTATGAAAAACACAAGTTATGCATGTCAAGACAATAGTTTGCATAGGCCATTCAAACAAACAAGAATTGAACACAATGTGGCCTAAACTAATAACAAAACAAGGATGCATGAATTTCACAAAAATCCTAAGCATTTTAAATGAAACAAGATTGGAGTAGATAGGATTAAGTGAAACCAATTCAGTAGCAAACTTATTTTTGCATGTATATGCACAACAATGCATGAAATTTGTGAATGGGATGTGACACAAAACAAAGGACTCAACATACCTCCTTAAAAGGCTGAATTTAAAACCAGAATTTTCACTCAAAATAAAAACTTTCAGGTTTGGACATAAAGCAAAAATATCAATGCTCAAAAGTTTGTGTAATGCATGTGTCAAGATAAAGAAATGCTTGCTGGAAATTAAAGATTGACACACAAAAATGGGCTGAACATGAATGTGAATCAAAGAAGTATGTAATGCATGTGTATGAACAAATTTATGCATAAAAAATCCCAAAGAAGTAGATTTAACTTGAGACAAAACAAAACAATGTGAAATGGATGCAAAACAAACAAATTCAAAAACAAAAGACTCCAAAACAGATTTTTCTTTAGAGAAACTCAAGCAATTCCAAAGAGGATTTGACAAAACCAAAGAATTAGAAGCTTTAAAACCATATTTTGTCAAAGTTTCATGCTTACTTCCTTCTCTTAATCTAGTTTCATGAAAACCATTTGTCAAAATAACATTGCAAGCAAACACACATTGTTTGAGATTTTCATGCAAAACTACATCAAATCTAGGTGTTAGGAAGAAATACATTACAGTGGTTGGACTTAGTCTCCAAGTATCTTCCTTTGGAACCACAAAATTTTCACCTTTGCACTCAATGACTTCGGTTGGAGTTGCATTAATTTCATCCCCTTGAAACATAGGATAAGAAACAATGTTAGGCAAACTTTTGCATATGAAATCACTTGAACTTACCTCAAATTGTTCCTTTTCAACCTCCTTCATTGGTTTGATGCATGGGACATGACTTGGAATATTGGGAACACCAACTTCTTTAATGGACAGCAACTCACTTGATTCTTGTAGCTCATCTCCACTTAAGTCCTGAAAAGAAGACAACACAACACTAGAAAAAGACTTTGTTATGTTAGATGAAAGTATGGCTTCTCTGTAGGTCTTTCTCTCTTCACTCGGCTTGGGTTCATTGCACTCTTGTCTTCTCTCAACTTCGCACTCAATTTCTTCTCTCGGGAACTCTCCACTCTTCTTCCCCTCATGTTCACTCTTCTCACTTAATCTCTCGGTTGTTCTCTCGGCTTTCCCCTCATCACTCTTGCCCTCAACTTTCCCCTCTTTTTCTTTTCTCTCAACCTCACTTTGAAGTTTTCTTTGATCCTCCAAGACTTGTTGTGGTGAAAGTGGTACAAGCATGATTGACTTTTCTTGTTGAGGCCGAGACAAGTCTCCTTTTATGGCCTCCACTTTTGGCTTGGGTACTTCTCTCACATCCTTGCTCCATGCTCCTCTCCATGTGGAAATTCCTCCTTGACACATCTTGGATGCCTTTGCTCTCTTGATGATCCTCTCAGCCTCGGTGGCATGGTGAAGCAAGTCCTCCATATTGAAATAAGGCACCATTTCCACTTTGTTGGCAATCTCAGGATTGAGACCATTAATGAATCTAGCAATGGTGGTCTCCTCATCCTCCATGATGTTGGCTCGGGTCAAGGTTATCTCCAAGTCTTTATGGTAGTCCTCCACACTCCTTTGGCCTTGCACTAGCTTTTGAAGCTTGAGGCGTTGATCTCTAGTGTAGTAGCTAGGCACAAATCTCCTCCTCATTAAGGCTTTAAGGGCTCTCCATGTGTGTATGGGCTCCTCCTCATTCCTTCTCCTAGAAATAACATCCTGATTCCACCATACAAGAGCATAATTAGTGAACTTTATGGTAGCCAATTTAACCTTCTTTTCCTCGGAGTAATGATGGCAATCAAACACCATCTCAATCTTTTGCTCCCACTCCCAATATGCATCGGGATCACTCCTCCCTTGGAAAGGATGGAATGGTAAGCTTGATGGAGTTGAGATTGTTGTCCTCCCTTGGCTCACACCTCCTTGGAAACCCATGGTCATGCCAAACTCTTTCTTCCTCCTCGGGTTCTTCTCTCCTTGGACCTCTCCTTGGTTGCAAGATGGGATTTGGTCTCCTTGGCAACCTCAAGTCAATGTCCTCAATCCTCCCCACAAGTCTATTGAGAGTTTCTTGAAATTCTCTCATGGTTGGCTCCTCATTGTGTCTCACTTCCATCCTCCTATCCTCCTGGCCCTCCATACTCCTGAAAATAACAAAGATCCTCACAAACACTCACCTCACGTGTTTCACTCAAAAGATGAACACTCAAACACTCAATTTGTTAGTGAGATATTGCTATTCAAAGAGTTCTCAAAAGTTCTAAGAAAACTATCCTCAAAGCACACAAGAAAACTTGAATTTTTGAAGAACTATTTTGACTCCAAAAGAGGTGGGCTAAACAAGCTTTAAAAGACTCTAGGAAGCCCTTGCAATTGATGATCACAAGAACCACAAAGAAAGCTTTTTGGCTGGAAAAACAATGGGATAGGTTTTGGGGCACAAAAACTTTCAACACTTTGTGAAAAACTTCTCTTTTTCTTTGCAAGCTCTTTTCTTTTCTTTTCTTTTTCTTTTTCTTTTTTTTTTTTTTCCTTTTTTTTTTTTTTTTTTTGCTTGCTGTTTTGATGCTAAACAAATGTTCTCCTTGAAATTCCTTGCTGCCAAAGACAAAAAGTCAGTTTTCTATTCGGCCAAAACAAGAAACTATTGAAACTTGCACAATTTGAAACAACTTTTTTGATACCGAAACTTCCTGAATTTGGATCCTTCTTTTTTTGGTGTGTTTTCTTGACTCTAGGATGCTGGAAACAATGAAAACAAGAGAGATTAATAGGGCTGGACACGAAACAGAAAGATAAGAAATAAACAGGAACAAACAATTTGAAACCGAGAAAACTAGACAACACGGATTGACTTCTTTTTGTTGTTTTTGTGATTTTCGGACTTGAACAAGGATGGAATAAAAAGGACAGACCTGAAACAAGAAGAAAAAGGATTAAAACAGAGGATTAAGACATGAAATTACTGGAAAAAAATTGAAAGAAAACCGAAGATAAACAAGAACACAAAGATATGTCCTTCAATGGAACTTGTGGCTCTGATACCAACTGATGCGAACCCCGATGGTATAAAGACCATGAAACGCGCCCAAGATGTTTTTCAAGCTCCACAAGACATCAAAGAGACTAGGTTTGAAACCCCCACCCCTAATCAACCTGTGATTAGAAACGAGAAGTATAGAACTCCAAGAACACAAGCACACTTGTGCACCAAGGTAGTCCACAAAGAACCAAAGAGAAAACCTCTCCAAAGAGCAATATTATTTCGGCATTAATCTGTGTGTTTACATCCAGAATATGTGCCTTTATATAGGCCTAAACTAGGGTAAAAATCTGGGCAAAATTCGCAGCCCAAGTCACCTAGGAAACCTAGTTACAAAGGACTCAAGAAAACCTAGTCAAACTAGGATTCCTACACCCTTTTAACACATGTTTAAGGTGTGCAGCGAATTCCATTTATCCTAAGTGACCTGAATCACTTCCATGGCCTAAATAACATCCTAAATAATGTAAATAAATAGGAAAATAAAATAAAATACGTTACAAAACAAGATTGGCCATAAAAACCCCAAAATAGTCTTCTCAGGTGGTTCCTGCTTGTGTCTTCAACTTCAAGCTGAAATTCGAACTTGATGCAGCCATGATTTCTCAAAATTCAAAGCATGAAAGTTGTAGATCTCTTTCTTATCTTTGAAATGACACCTGAACCACACAAAACGGACATCTAAAGCCAAAGATATGCCCAAAATACTGCAACTGCTTCTGAACCAGCGATAACTCGCAAATCGCGACTTTGAAGCTAAATTGGACCTCCTTAACGTGCAAACTGGGTTTCATGGTCTTCATATGATTTGTAGCTCCAGATGTTAGCTTTCCAATGAATCAAGAATCACTCAATTCTGATCTGTTTAGCTCAAGATATGATTTTTCTACCAGAACATCGCCAATCTGTCAACATCCAAGCTTGAAGTGCACTAGTGAGCTCCTTAGCCTTCTTCCTTGTCAATGGTCCACTAGTTATCTTCAATGGATCCTTGCCATCCTTGGTTGTGCCTTCTTTGATTGGAAACAAGTATCAGAAAATGGAAACATTCACAACTTGTTTGGAATGAAATGGAAACATTCAAAACTAGTTTGGAATGAAAATGGAAACATTCACAACTTGTTTGGAATGAAATGGAAACATTCACAACTAGTTTGGAATGAAATGGAAACATTCACAACTAGTTTGGAATGAAATGGAAACATTCACAACTTTGTTTGGAATGAAATGGAAACATTCACAACTAGTTTGGAATGAAATGGAAACATTCACAACTTGTTTGGAATGAAATGGAAACATTCACAACTAGTTTGGAATGAAATGGAAAACATTCACAACTAGTTTGGAATGAAATGGAAACATTCACAACTTGTTTGGAATGAAATGGAAACATTCACAACTTGTTTGGAATGAAATGGAAACATTCACAACTTGTTTGGAATGAAATGGAAACATTCACAACTTGTTTGGAATGAAATGGAAACATTCACAACTAGTTTGGAATGAAATGGAAACATTCACAACAAGTTTGGATTGAAATGGAAACATTCACAACTTGTTTGGAATGAAATGGAAACATTCACAACTTGTTTGGAATGAAATGGAAACATTCACAACTAGTTTGGAATGAAATGGAAACATTCACAACTAGTTTGGAATGAAATGGAAACATTCACAACTAGTTTGGAATGAAATGGAAACATTCACAACTAGTTTGGAATGAAATGGAAACATTCACAACTTGTTTTGGAATGAAATGGAAACATTCACAACTAGTTTGGAATGAAATGGAAACATTCACAACTTAGTTTGGAATGAAATGGAAACATTCACAACTTGTTTGGAATGAAATGGAAACATTCACAACTTGTTTGGAATGAAATGGGAAACATTCACAACTTGTTTGGAATGAAATGGAAACATTCACAACTTGTTTGGAATGAAATGGAAACATTCACAACTTGTTTGGAATGAAATGGAAACATTCACAACTTAGTTTGGAATGAAATGGAAACATTCACAACTAGTTTGGAATGAAATGGAAACATTCACAACTTGTTTGGAATGAAATGGAAACATTCACAACTTGTTTGGAATGAAATGGAAACATTCACAACAAGTTTGGAATGAAATGGAAACATTCACAACTTGTTTGGAATGAAATGGAAACATTCACAACTAGTTTGGAATGAAATGGAAACATTCACAACAAGTTTGGAATGAAATGGAAACATTCACAACAAGTTTGGAATGAAATGGAAACATTCACAACTTGTTTGGAATGAAATGGAAACATTCACAACTTGTTTGGAATGAAATGGAAACATTCACAACTTGTTTGGAATGAAATGGAAACATTCACAACTTGTTTGGAATGAAATGGAAACATTCACAACTAGTTTGGAATGAAATGGAAACATTCACAACTTGTTTGGAATGAAATGGAAACATTCACAACTAGTTTGGAATGAAATGGAAACATTCACAACTTAGTTTGGAATGAAATGGAAACATTCACAACTAGTTTGGAATGAAATGGAAACATTCACAACTTGTTTGGAATGAAATGGAAACATTCACAACAAGTTTGGAATGAAATGGAAACATTCACAACTAGTTTCGAAATGAAATGGAAACATTCACAACTAGTTTGGAATGAAATGGAAACATTCACAACTTAGTTTGGAATGAAATGGAAACATTCACAACTAGTTTGGAATGAAATGGAAACATTCACAACTTGTGTTTGGAATGAAATGGAAACATTCACAACTTGTTTGGAATGAAATGGAAACATTCACAACTAGTTTGGAATGAAATGAAAACATTCACAACTTGTTTGGAATGAAATGGAAACATTCACAACTAGTTTGGAATGAAATGGAAACATTCACAACTTGTTTGGAATGAAATGGAAACATTCACAACTAGTTTGGAATGAAATGGAAACATTCACAACTAGTTTGGAATGAAATGGAAACATTCACAACTAGTTTGGAATGAAATGGAAACATTCACAACAAGTTTGGAATGAAATGGAAACATTCACAACTTGTTTGGAATGAAATGGAAACATTCACAACTTGTTTGGAATGAAATGGAAACATTCACAACTTGTTTGGAATGAAATGGAAACATTCACAACTTGTTTGGAATGAAATGGAAACATTCACAACTTGTTTGGAATGAAATGGAAACATTCACAACTTGTTTGAGATGAAATGGAAACATTCACAACTTGTTTGGAATGAAATGGAAACATTCACAACTTGTTTGGAATGAAATGGAAACATTCACAACTTGTTTGGAATGAAATGGAAACATTCACAACTTGTTTGGAATGAAATGGAAACATTCACAACTTGTTTGGAATGAAATGGAAACATTCACAACTTGTTTGGAATGAAATGGAAACATTCACAACTTGTTTTGGAATGAAAATGGAAACATTCACAACTAGTTTGGAATGAAATGGAAACATTCACAACTTGTTTGGAATGAAATGGAAACATTCACAACTAGTTTGGAATGAAATGGAAACATTCACAACTTAGTTTGGAATGAAATGGAAACATTCACAACTAGTTTGGAATGAAATGGAAACATTCACAACAAGTTTGGAATGAAATGGAAACATTCACAACTAGTTTGGAATGAAATGGAAACTTTCACAACTTGTTTGGAATGAAATGGAAACATTCACAACTAGTTTGGAATGAAATGGAAACATTCACAACTAGTTTGGAATGAAATGGAAACATTCACAACTAGTTTGGAATGAAATGGAAACATTCACAACAAGTTTTGGAATGAAATGCATCAAAACATTCACAACTAGTTTGGAATGAAATGGAAACATTCACAACTTGTTTGGAATGAAATGGAAACATTCACAACTTGTTTGGAATGAAATGGAAACATTCACAACTAGTTTGGAATGAAATGGAAACATTCACAACTAGTTTGGAATGAAATGGAAACATTCACAACTAGTTTGGAATGAAATGGAAACATTCACAACTAGTTTGGAATGAAATGGAAACATTCACAACTAGTTTGGAAGAAATGGAAACATTCACAACTAGTTTGGAATGAAATGGAAACATTCACAACTAGTTTGGAATGAAATGGAAACATTCACAACTTGTTTGGAATGAAATGGAAACATTCACAACTAGTTTGGAATGAAATGGAAACATTCACAACTAGTTTGGAATGAAATGGAAACATTCACAACTAGTTTTGGAATGAAATGGAAACATTCACAACTTGTTTGGAATGAAATGGAAACATTCACAACATGTTTGGAATGAAATGGAAACATTCTGATGCGAACCCCTATGGTATAAAGACCATGAAACGCGCCCAAGATGTTTTTCAAGCTCCACAAGACATCAAAAAGACTGGGTTTGAAAACCCCCACCCCTAATCAACCTGTGATTAGAAACGAGAAGTATAGAACTCCAAGAACACAAGCACACTTGTGCACCAAGGCAGTCCACAAAGAACCAAAGAGAAAACCTCTCCAAAGAGCAATATTATTTTGGCATAAATCTGTGTGTTTACATCCAGAATATGTGCCTTTATATAGGCCTAAACTAGGGTAAAAATCTGGGCAAAATTCGCAGCCCAAGTCACCTAGGAAACCTAGTTACAAAGGACTCAAGAAAACCTAGTCAAACTAGGACTCCTAAACCCTTTCTAACTTGTTTTGTGTATGCAGCGTATGCCACTTGTCCTAAGTGACCTGAATTAATTCCATAGCCTAAATAACATCCTAAATAATGTATCTAAATAGGAATTGAATGAAAATAAAATGCAAATACAAGATTAAACCCGAAAACCCCCAAATAGCCTTTTCGGGTGCATTTTTGGGCACTTTAGGGCTTTCACTTGTATCTTCAGTTCCCAGCTTGAATCTTTGAGTTCCAATGACATGAATATTCCCCTTAGATGTGGAAAAAGAGGTCTGGAAAGTTAGAGCTCAAAAATCCAGCTTATGGGCACAAAATGCATCAAGAACACTTAAGGTGGCTCAAATGGTGCACTTTGAGTGGTGTCCTTGGTGTCCTTATTTTGTGACTTGTCTAAGCACTCCAGAACTGAGTACCAAGCATATCCATCCTCTCCATATGGTGTCTTGAAAGTTCCAGCAGCTCCTTGTGAAGTTCCATGTCCATTCTCCATGAAGAAACTTGAAACAAAGGCTTGTAGTGCACTTGAGAGCTCCTTAGCTTTCTTCCTTGTCATAGGTCCACTAGAAACCTTCAATGGGTCCTTGCCTTTTCCATGTGTGCTTTCCTTGATCATATCAACTCCCCCCTCCTTAGAAGAATTCGTCCACGAATCTGCATGTTCAAACAAAGACAAATCAGAAACATTAAAAGTAGCACTAACATTGTACTCACCCGGCAAGTCTAGTATGTATGCATTGTCATTGATCTTCTTAATGACTTGGAATGGACCATCTCCTCTTGGATGAAGCTTAGTCCTTCTTGCAGCTGGAAATCTTTCTTTTCTCATGTGCAACCAAACCCAATCTCCAGGCTCAAAGACAACTCTCCTTCGGCCTTGGTTGGCTTTCTTAGCAACTTGTTGATTTTTGAGTTCAATTTGTTGCTTAACCTTCTCATGCAACCTCTTGATGCTCTCGGCCTTCTTACTACCATCCAAACTAGATACCTCATGAGTAGGTAATGGCAAAAGATCCAATGGAGTTAAAGGATTAAAACCATAAACAATCTCAAAAGGTGACAAATTAGTAGTAGAATGCATGGACCTATTATAAGCAAATTCTACATGAGGCAAACAATCTTCCCAAGCTTTCAAATTTTTACCAATGATAGCTCTAAGCATGGAACCTAAAGTCCTATTAGTTACCTCAGTTTGCCCATCAGTTTGTGGGTGACAAGATGTGGAAAACAAAAGCTTAGTTCCTAACTTACCCCACAAAGTCCTCCAAAAGTGGCTTAGAAACTTAGTGTCTCTATCCGAAACTATTGTTCTTGGAACACCATGAAGTCTAACAATTTATTTGAAAAACAATTCAGCCACATGAATAGCATCATCAGTCTTATTGCATGGAATAAAATGAGCCATCTTAGAAAACCTATCAACTACAACAAAGATTGAGTCACGGTTTCCCTTAGTCCTAGGCAATCCAACAATGAAGTCCATTGAAATATCTACCCATGGATGACTAGGTGTAGGAAGTGGTGTGTATAACCCTTGTGAAGTGTGAGTGGATTTAGCCTTCCTACATGCAATGCATTGCTCACAAACCTTCTTTACATCCTTTACCATATTCGGCCAATGGTAATGTTCCTTCAAAGTATGCAAAGTCTTGGCTTGTCCAAAGTGTCCCATAAGTCCTCCACAATGAGCTTCCTTTGTGAGCAATTCCCTCAAAGATGTCTTTGGAATGCACAACCTGTTTTCTTTGAAAAGAAACCCATTAACTTGATAGAACTTCTCAAAAGCAAACTTAGAACACTTAGAATAAATCTCACCGAAATCATCATGGAAGCATATAAATCCTTCAAGTGTTCAAAACCCAAAACTTTTGCATCTAAAGCCGAAAGTAAAGCATACCTCCTTGAAAGTGCATCCGCCACTACATTATCCTTACCTTGCTTGTATTTGATAACATATGGGAATGACTCAATGAACTCTACCCATTTAGCATGCCTCCTATTCAACTTACCTTGCCCACTAAGAAACTTAAGGGCTTGGTGATCAGTGTGAATCACAAACTCTCTTGGCCACAAATAATGTTGCCAAGTCTCCAAAGCTCTTACCAAAGCATAGAGCTCCTTGTCATATGTGGGATAGTTCAAGCTAGCACCATTCAACTTCTCACTAAAGTATGCAATGGGGCGGCCTCCTTGCATCAATACAGCTCCAATGCCTATACCTGAAGCATCACACTCAACTTCAAAAGTATTAGCAAAGTTAGGCAAAGCTAAAAGTGGTGCATGGCATAACTTTTCTTTTAACAACCCGAAAGCATCTTCTTGAGCTTTTCCCCACTTAAATCCCACATTCTTCTTTATAACTTCAGTTAGAGGTGCAGCAATGGTAGAAAAATTCCTAACAAACCTCCTATAGAAGCTAGCTAACCCATGGAATGATCTCACCTCAGTAATGGATGTTGGCGTCGGCCATTCTTGTATGGCTCTCACCTTCTCTTGATCTACCTCAATTCCATGTGAACTCACAACAAATCCAAGGAAAACAACTTTGTCAACACAAAAAGAGCACTTCTTCAAGTTAGCATACAACTTTTGTCCTCTTAAAGTGCTTAGTACTTGTGTGAGGTGTCCAACATGCTCTTCTAAGTTCTTGCTATATACTAAGATATCATCAAAGTACACAACAACAAACCTACCAATGAAGTCACGCAAGACATGATTCATAAGTCTCATGAAAGTCTCTACTAGGAGCATTAGTTAATCCAAAAGGCATAACTAACCATTCATAAAGTCCAAACTTTGTTTTGAAAGCAGTTTTCCATTCATCCCCTTCCCTCATTCTAATTTGATGGTACCCACTTTTTAAATCAATCTTTGAAAACAAAGTAGAACCATGCAACTCATCAAGCATATCATCAAGTCTAGGAATAGGATGTCTATACTTTACAGTGATCTTGTTGACAGGCCTACAATCCATGCACATGCGCCATGAACCATCCTCCTTTGGCACCAAAAGTACAGGTACGGCACAAGGACTCAAACTTTCCCTCACAAGGCCTTTGTCCAACAACTCCTTTACTTGCTTCTCAATCTCCTTAGTCTCCTCGGGATTGGTTCTATAAGCTGGCCTATTTGGAATTGGTGCTCCCGGGACTAGGTCTATTTGATGCTCAATGCCTCTAATTGGAGGCAAACTGATGCGAACCCCGATGGTATAAAGACCATGAAACGCGCCCAAGATGTTTTTCAAGCTCCACAAGACATCAAAGAGACTGGATTTGAAGACCCCCACCCCTAATCAACCTGTGACTAGAAACGAGAAGTATAAGAACACCAAGAACACAAGCACACTTGTGCACCAAGGTAGTCCACAAAGAACCAAAGAGAAATTCTCTCCAAAGTAGCAATATTATTTCATGTCAAGGCTATTTTTTTACAACCAGAATATGTGCCTATTTATAGGCCTAAACTAGGGTAAAAATCTGGGCAAAATTTGCAGCCCAAGTCACCTAGGAAACCTAGTTACAAAGGACTCAAGAAAACCTAGTCAAACTAGGATTCCTACACCCTTTTAACACATGTTTAAGGTGTGCAGCGAATTCCATTTATCCTAAGTGACCTGAATCACTTCCATGGCCTAAATAACATCCTAAATAATGTAAATAAATAGGAAAATAAAATAAAATACGTTACAAAACAAGATTGGCCATAAAAACCCCAAAATAGTCTTCTCAGGTGGTTCCTGCTTGTGTCTTCAACTTCAAGCTGAAATTCGAACTTGATGCAGCCATGATTTCTCAAAATACAAAGCATGAAAGTTGTAGATCTCTTTCTTAGCTTTGAAATGACACCTGAACCACACAAAACGGACATCTAAAGCCAAAGATATGCCCAAAATACTGCAACTGCTTCTGAACCAGCGATAACTCATAAATCGTGACTTTGAAGCTAAATTGGACCTCCTTAACGTGAAAACTGGGTTTCATGGTCTTCATATGATTTGTAGCTCCAGATGTTAGCTTTCCAATGAATCAAGAATCACTCAATTCTGATCTGTTTAGCTCAAGATATGATTTTTCTACCAGAACATCGCCAATCTGTCAACATCCAAGCTTGGCCATCATCTCCATATGATTCCTTGCATGTTCCAGCAGCTCCTTGCGAAATTCCAGCTCCTTAGCCTTCTTCCTTGTCAATGGTCCACTAGTTATCTTCAATGGATCCTTGCCATCCTTGGTTGTGCCTTCTTTGATCATATCAGCTCCCCCCTCCTTAGAAGGATTCGTCCTCGAATCAAAACCTGCATTAGAAAAGGGAATTGAATCAATAACAATGAAATAATCAACACATAAGCACTTACCTTTCACATAAGCACCAATAGCATGGAATGCTTGTGTATGGAGCTTTAATCTTGTGAAAAACCTGAACCAATATCCAAATGCAATGATAATTTTGATACCTCCAGGGTCAAAAACAAAGTTAGAAACAATTAGCACAAAAAATCTGAATGTTTGCACAATTTTCATCTTAACTCTAGGCATCACTTTCATTGCCTTTGCCATCTCAAAAACATTATTCCCATAACTAGGAAAGGTGTTGGAAGAATTTACCTTAGGGATGCTGTATGCACTCAAAACAAATGGACCTAAACTCACACAAGTGTTATGGTTATGAAAAACACAAGTTATGCATGTCAAGACAATAGTTTGCATAGGCCATTCAAACAAACAAGAATTGAACACAATGTGGCCTAAACTAATAACAAAACAAGGATGCATGAATTTCACAAAAATCCTAAGCATTTTAAATGAAACAAGATTGGAGTAGATAGGATTAAGTGAAACCAATTCAGTAGCAAACTTATTTTTGCATGTATATGCACAACAATGCATGAAATTTGTGAATGGGATGTGACACAAAACAAAGGACTCAACATACCTCCTTAAAAGGCTGAATTTAAAACCAGAATTTTCACTCAAAATAAAAACTTTCAGGTTTGGACATAAAGCAAAAAGATCAATGCTCAAAAGTTTGTGTAATGCATGTGTCAAGATAAAGAAATGCTTGCTGGAAATTAAAGATTGACACACAAAAATGGGCTGAACATGAATGGCAATCAAAGAAGTATGTAATGTATGTGTATGAGCTAATTTATGCATGAAAAATTCCAAAGAAGTAGATTTAACTTGAGGCAAAACAAAACAATGTGAAATGGATGCAAAACAAACAAATTCAAAAACAAAAGACTCCAAAACAGATTTTTCTTTAGAGAAACTCAAGCAATTCCAAAGAGGATTTGACAAAACCAAAGAATTAGAAGCTTTAAAACCATATTTTGTCAAAGTTTCATGCTTACTTCCTTCTCTTAATCTAGTTTCATGAAAACCATTTGTCAAAATAACATTGCAAGCAAACACACATTGTTTGAGATTTTCATGCAAAACTACATCAAATCTAGGTGTTAGGAAGAAATACATTACAGTGGTTGGACTTAGTCTCCAAGTATCTTCCTGGTGTAGGAACCACAAAATTTTCACCTTTGCACTCAATGACTTCGGTTGGAGTTGCATTAATTTCATCCCCTTGAAACATAGGATAAGAAACAATGTTAGGCAAACTTTTGCATATGAAATCACTTGGACTTACCTCAAATTGTTCCTTCTCAACCTCCTTTGTTGGTTTGATGCATGGGACATGACTTGGAATATTGGGAACACCAACTTCTTTAATGGGCAGCAACTCACTTGATTCTTGTAGCTCATCTCCACTTAAGTCCTGAAAAGAAGACAACACAACACTAGAAAAAGACTTTGTTATGTTAGATGAAAGTATGGCTTCTCTGTAGGTCTTTCTCTCTTCACTCGGCTTGGGTTCATTGCACTCTTGTCTTCTCTCAACTTCGCACTCAATTTCTTCTCTCGGGAACTCTCCACTCTTCTTCCCCTCATGTTCACTCTTCTCACTTAATCTCTCGGTTGTTCTCTCGGCTTTCCCCTCATCACTCTTGCCCTCAACTTTCCCCTCTTTTTCTTTTCTCTCAACCTCACTTTGAAGTTTTCTTTGATCCTCCAAGACTTGTTGTGGTGAAAGTGGTACAAGCATGATTGACTTTTCTTGTTGAGGCCGAGACAAGTCTCCTTTTGTGGCCTCCACTTTTGGCTTGGGTACTTCTCTTACATCCTTACTCCATGCTCCTCTCCATGTGGAAATTCCTCCTTGACACATCTTGGATGCCTTTGCTCTCTTGATGATCCTCTCAGCCTCGGTGGCATGGTGAAGCAAGTCCTCCATATTGAAATAAGGCACCATTTCCACTTTGTTGGCAATCTCAGGATTGAGACCATTAATGAATCTAGCAATGGTGGTCTCCTCATCCTCCATGATGTTGGCTCGGGTCAAGGTTATCTCCAAGTCTTTATGGTAGTCCTCCACACTCCTTTGGCCTTGCACTAGCTTTTGAAGCTTGAGGCGTTGATCTCTAGTGTAGTAGCTAGGAACAAATCTCCTCCTCATCAAGGCTTTAAGGGCTCTCCATGTGTGTATGGGCTCCTCCTCATTCCTTCTCCTAGAAATAACATCCTGATTCCACCATACAAGAGCATAATTAGTGAACTTCATGGTAGCCAATTTAACCTTCTTTTCCTTGGGGTAATGATGGCAATCAAA
Source organism: Aquilaria sinensis (assembly GCA_005392925.1). Lineage (NCBI taxonomy): Eukaryota > Viridiplantae > Streptophyta > Magnoliopsida > Malvales > Thymelaeaceae > Aquilaria > Aquilaria sinensis. The sequence continues at coordinate 22,972 of SMDT01002177.1, forward strand.
CACCATCTCAATCTTTTGCTCCCACTCCCAATATGCATCAGGATCACTCCTCCCTTGGAAAGGTGGAATGGTAAGCTTGATGGAATTTAGGTTGTGATCTTCTCTTGGGTCACCCCTCCTTGGAAGCACATGGTCATGCCAAATTCCTTCTTCCTCCTTGGGTTCTTCTCTCCTTGAACCTCTTGATATGATCAAAAAAGGCACAACCAAGGATGGGAGCTGCTGGAACATGCAAGGAATCATATGGAGAGGATGGCCAAGCTTGGATGTTGACAGATTGGTGATATTCTAGTAGAAAATTCATATCTTGACCTAAACAGATCAGAATTGACTGATTCTTAATTCATTGGAAAGCTAACATCATGAGCTAAAAATTATATGGAGAACATGAAACCCAGTTTGCATGATAAGGAGGTCCAATTTAGCTTCAAAGTTGCGATTTATGAGTTATCACTGGTTCAGAAGCAGTTGCAGTATTTTGGGTATCTATTTGGATTTAGATGTCTATTTTATATGGTTCAGGTGTCATTTCAAAGATGAGAAATAGATCTACAACTTTCATGCTTTGTATTTTGAGAAATAATGGCTGCATCAAGTTCGAATTTCAGCTTGAAGTTGAAGACACAAGCAGGAATCACCTGAGAAGACTATTTTGGGGTTTCTATGGCCAATCTTGTTTTGTAACGTATTTTATTTTATTTTCCTGTTTATTTACATTATTTAGGATGTTATTTAGGCCATGGAAGTGATTCAGGTCACTTAGGATAAATGGAATTCACTGCACACCTTAAACATGTGTTAAAAGGGTATAGGAATCCTAGTTTGACTAGGTTTTCTTGAGTCCTTTGTAACTAGGTTTCCTAGGTGACTTGGGCTACGAATTTTGCCCAGATTTTTACCCTAGTTTAGGCCTATATAGAGGCATATATTCTAGATGTAAACACACAGATTTATGCCGAAATAATATTGCTCTTTGGAGAGGTTTTTCTCTTTGGTTCTTGGCGGACTGCCTTGGTGCACAAGTTTGCTTGTGTTCTTGGAGTTCTATACTTCTCGTTTCTAATCACAGGTTGATTAGGGGTGGGGGTTTTAAACCCAATCTTTTTAATGTCTTGTGGAGGTTGAATCACATCTTGGGCACGGTTCATGGTCTTTATACCATCGGGGTTCGCATCAGTTGGTATCAGAGCCACAAGTTCCATTGAAGGGCATATCTTGTGTTATTGTTTATCTTTGGCTTTCTTTCAATTTTTTTTTCAGTAATTTCATGTCTTAATCCTCTATTTTAATCCTTTTTCTTCTTGTTTCAGGTCTGTTCTTTTTATTCCATCCTTGTTCAAGTCTGAAAATCACAAAAACAACAAAAAGAAGTCAATCCGTGTTGTCTAGTTTTCTCGGTTTCAAATTATTTGTTCCTGATTATTTCTTATCTTTCTGTTTCATGTCCAGCCCTATTAATCTTTCTTGTTTTTATTGTTTCCAGCATCCTAGAGTCAAGAAAACACCAAAAAAAAGAACGACCCAAGTTGAGGAAGTTTCGGTACAACAAAAGTTGTTTCAACTTGTGCATGTTTTCATAGTTTCTTGTTTTGGCCAAATAGAAAACTGACTTTTTGTCTTTGGCAGCAAGGAATTTCAAGGAGAACGTTTGTTTAGCATCAAAACAGCAAGCAAAAAGAGAAAAAAACAAAGGGAAAAAAAAAGAAAAGAAAAGAAAAGAGCAAAGAAAAGAAAGCTTGCAAAAAGAGAGGTTTTTACAAAGTGTTGGAAGTTTTGTGCCGCAAAACCTATCCCATTGTTTTTAAGCCAAAAAGCTTTCTTTGTGGTTCTTGTGATCATCAATTGCAAGGACTTCCTAGAGTCTTTTAAAGCTTGTTTAGCCCACCTCTTTTGGAGTCAAAATAGTTCTTCAAGAATTCAAGTTTTCTTGTGTGCTTTCAGGATGGTTTTCTTAGAACTTTTGAGAACTCTTTGAATAGCAATATTCTCACTAACAAATTGAGTGTTTGAGTGTTCATTTTTTAGTGAAACATGTGAGGTGAGTGTGTGTGAGGATCTTTGTTTTCAGAAGTATGGAGGGCCAAGAGGATAGGAGAATGGAAGTGAGACACAATAAGGAGCCTAGCATGAGAGAATTTCAAGAAACTCTCAATAAACTTGTGGGGAGGATTGAGGACATAGATTTGAGGTTGCCAAGAAGGCCCAATCCCATCTTGCAAGCAAGGAGAGGTCTAAGGAGAGAAGAACTGGAGGAGGAATGATACGATCAAAGAAGGCACAACCAAGGATGGCAAGGATCCATTGAAGAAAACTAGTGGACCATTGACAAGGAAGGAGGCTAAGGAGCTCACTAGTGCACTTCAAGCTCGGATGTTAACAGATTGGTGATGTTCTGGTGGAAAAATCATATCTTGAGCTAAACAGATCAGAATTGAGTGATTCTTGATTCTTTGGAAAGATAACATCTAGAGCTACAGATCATATGCAGACCATGAAACCCATTTTTCACGTTAAGGAGGTCCAATTCAGCTGTAAAGTTGCGATTTGCGAGTTATCGTTGGTTCAGAAGCAGTTGTGGTATTTTGGCCATACCTTTGGGTTCAGATATCCATTTGGTGTGGTTCAGGTGTCATTTCAAAGCTAAGAAATAGATCTACAACTTTCATGCTTTGAATTTTGAGAAATCATGGTTGCATCAAGTTCTAATTTCAGGTTGAAGTTGAAGACACAAGCAGTAACCACCTGAGAAGACTATTTTGGGATTTTTATGGCCAATTTTGTGTCGTAACGTATTTTATTTTATTATCCTGTTTATTTACATTATTTAGGATGTTATTTAGGCCATGGAAGTGATTCAGGTCCCTTAGGATAAATGGAATTCGCTGCACACCTTAAACATGTGTTAAAAGGGTGTAGGAATCCTAGTTTGACTAGGTTTTCTTGAGTCCTTTGTAACTAGGTTTCCTAGGTAACTTGGGCTGCGAATTTTGCCCAGCTTTTTACCCTAGTTTAGGCCTATATAAAGGCATATATTTTGGATGTAAACAAACAGATTTATGCCGAAATAATATTGCTCTTTGGAGTGGTTTTCTCTTTGGTTCTTGGCGGACTGCCTTGGTGCACAAGTGTGCTTGTGTTCTTGGAGTTCTATACTTCTCGTTTCTAATCACAGGTTGATTAGGGGTGGGGGTTTTAAACCCAGTTTTTTGATGTCTTGTGGAGCTTGAATCTTATCTTGGGCACGTTTCATGGTCTTTATACCATAGGGGTTCGCATCAAGGAAGAAAGAGTTTGGCATGACCATGGGTTTCCAAGGAGGTGTGAGCTAAGGGAGGACAACAATCTCAACTCCATCAAACTTACCATTCCATCTTTCCAAGGAAGGAGTGATCCCGATGCATATTGGGAGTGGGAGCAAAAGATTGAGATGGTGTTTGATTGCCATCATTACCCCGAGGAAAAGAAGGTTAAATTGGCTACCATGAAGTTCACTAATTATGCTCTTGTATGGTGGAATCAGGATGTTATTTCTAGGAGAAGGAATGAGGAGGAGCCCATACACACATGGAGATCCCTTAAAGCCTTGATGAGGAGGAGATTTGTTCCTAGCTACTACACTAAAGATCAACGCCTCAAGCTTCAAAAGCTAGTGCAAGGCCAAAGGAGTGTGGAGGACTACCATAAAGACTTGGAGATAACCTTGACCCGAGCTAACATCATGGAGGATGAGGAGACCACCATTGATAGATTCATTAATGGTCTCAATCCTGAGATTGCCAACAAAGTGGAAATGGCACCTTATTTGAACATGGAGGATTTGCTTTATTATGCCACCAAGGCCGAGAGGATTATCAAAAGGTCCAAGGCATCCAAGATGTTTCAAGGAGGAATTTCCACATGGAAAGGAGCATGGACCAAGGATGTGAGAGAAGTACCCAAGCCAAAAGTGGAGTCCACAAAAGGAGACTTGTCTCGGCGTCAACAAGAAAAGTCAGTCATGCTTGTACCACTTTCACCACAACAAGTCTTGGAGGATCAAAGAAAAATTCAAAGTGAGGTTGAGGGAAAAGAAAAAGAGGGGAAAGTTGAGGGCATGAGTGATGAGGGGAAAGCCGAGAGAACAACCGAGAGATTATGTGAGAAGAGTGAACATGAGGGGAAGAAGAGTGGAGAGTTCCCGAGAGAAGAAATTGAGTGCGAAGTTGAGAGAAGACAAGAGTGCAATGAACCTAAGCCGAGTGAAGAGAGAAAGACCTATAGAGAAGCCATACTTTCATCTAACATAACAAAGTCTTTTTCTTGTGTTGTGTTGTCTTCTTTTCAGGAATTGAGTGGAGATGAACTACAAGAATCAAGTGAGTTGCTGCCCATCAAAGAAGTTTGTGTTCCCAATATTCCAAGTCATATCCCATGCATCAAACCATCAAAGGAGGTTGAGAAGGAACAATTTGAGGTGAGTCCAAGTGATTTCATATGTAAAAGTTTGCCTAACATTGTTTCTTATCCTATGTTTCAAGGGGATGAAATTAATGCAACTCCAACCAAAGTCATTGAGTGCAAATGTGAAAATTTTATGGTTCCTACACCAAAGGAAGATACTTGGAGACTAAGTCCAACCACTGTAATGTATTTCTTCCTAACACCTAGATTTGATGTAGTTTTGCATGAAAATCTCAAACAACATGTGTTTGCTTGCAGTGTTATTTTGACAAATGGTTTTCATGAAACAAGATTAAGAGAAGGAAGTAAGCATGGAAATTTGACAAAATATGGTTTTAAAGCTTCTAATTCTTTGGTTTTGTCAAATCATCTTTGGAATTGCTTGAGTTTCTCTAAAGAAAAATCTGTTTTGGTGTCTTTTGTTTTTGAATTTGTTTGTTTTGCATCCATTTCACATTGTTTTGTTTTGTCTCAAGTTAAATCTACTTCTTTGGAATTTTTCATGCATAAATTAGCTCATACACATACATTACATACTTCTTTGATTGCCATTCATGTTCAGCCCATTTTTGTGTGTCAATCTTTAATTTCCAGCAAGCATTTCTTTATCTTGACACATGCATTACACAAACTTTTGAGCATTGATCTTTTTGCTTTATGTCCAAACCTGAAAGTTTTTATTTTGAGTGAAAATTCTGGTTTTAAATTCAGCCTTTTAAGGAGGTATGTTGAGTCCTTTGTTTTGTGTCACATCCCATTCACAAATTTCATGCATTGTTGTGCATATACATGCAAAAATAAGTTTGCTACTGAATTGGTTTCACTTAATCCTATCTACTCCAATCTTGTTTCATTTAAAATGCTTAGGATTTTTGTGAAATTCATGCATCCTTGTTTTGTTATTAGTTTAGGCCACATTGTGTTCAATTCTTGTTTGTTTGAATGGCCTATGCAAACTATTGTCTTGACATGCATAACTTGTGTTTTTCATAACCATAACACTTGTGTGAGTTTAGGTACATTTGTTTTGAGTGCATACAGCATCCCTAAGGTAAATTATTCCTACACTTTTACTTGTTGTGAGAATAATGTTTTTGAGATGGCAAAGGCAATGAAAGTGATGCCTAGAGTTAAGATGAAAATTGTGCAAAATTTCAGATTTTTTGTGCTAATTGCTTCTAACTTTGTTTTTGACCCTGGAGGTATCAAAATTATCATTGCATTTGGATATTGGTTCAGGTTTTTCACAAGATTAAAGCTCCATACACAAGCATTCCATGCTATTGGTGCTTATGTGAAAGGTAAGTGCTTATGTGTTGATTATTTCATTGTTATTGATTCAATTCCCTTTTCTAATGCAGGTTTTGATTCGAGGACGAATCCTTCTAAGGAGGGGGGAGCTGATATGATCAAAGAAGGCACAACCAAGGATGGCAAGGATCCATTGAAGATAACTAGTGGACCATTGACAAGGAAGAAGGCTAAGGAGCTCACTAGTGCACTTCAAGCTTTTGGATGTTGACAGATTGGCTTGGAATGTTCTGGTGGAAAAATCATATCAGATTGAGCTGGTAGAAAAATATCTTGAGCTAAACAGATCAGAATTGAGTGATTCTTGATTCATTGGAAAGCTAACATCTGGAGCTACAAATCATATGAAGACCATGAAACCCAGTTTGCACGTTAAGGAGGTCCAATTTAGCTTCAAAGTCACGATTTACGAGTTATCGCTGGTTCAGAAGCAGTTGCAGTATTTTGGGCATATCTTTGGCTTTAGATGTCCGTTTTGTGTGGTTCAGGTGTCATTTCAAAGCTAAGAAAGAGATCTACAACTTTCATGCTTTGCATTTTGAGAAATCATGGCTGCATCAAGTTCGAATTTCAGCTTGAAGTTGAAGACACAAGCAGGAACCACCTGAGAAGACTATTTTGGGGTTTTTATGGCCAATCTTGTTTTGTAACGTATTTTATTTTATTTTCCTATTTATTTACATTATTTAGGATGTTATTTAGGCCATGGAAGTGATTCAGGTCACTTAGGATAAATGGAATTCGCTGCACACCTTAAACATGTGTTAAAAGGGTGTAGGAATCCTAGTTTGACTAGGTTTTCTTGAGTCCTTTGTAACTAGGTTTCCTAGGTGACTTGGGCTGCGAATTTTGCCCATATTTTTACCCTAGTTTAGGCCTATATAAAGGCACATATTCTGGATGTAAACACATAGATGATTGCTGAAATAATATTGCTCTTTGGAGAGGTTTTCTCTTTGGTTCTTTGTGGACTACCTTGGTGCACAAGTGTGCTTGTGTTCTTGGAGTTCTTATACTTCTCGTTTCTAATCACAGGTTGATTAGGGGTGGGGGTCTTCAAACCCAGTCTCTTTGATGTCTTGTGGAGCTTGAAAAACATCTTGGGCGCGTTTCATGGTCTTTATACCATCGGGGTTCGCATCAGTTTCCTTTGGAATGAAATCTCCATTGGAAACATTCACAACTTGTTTGGAATGAAATGGAAGCATTCACAACTAGTTTTGAAATGAAATGGAAACATTCACAACAAGTTTTGAATGAAATTGAAACATTCTCAACTAGGCTGGAATGAAATCTTTCACATTCACAACTAGTTTGGAATGAAATGGAAACATTCACAACTAGTTTTGAAAATGGAAACATTCACAAGAGTTCCTCATGAAACACTCACATTCACTGTGTTTGGACTGAAATGGAAACATTCACAACTAATTTGGAATGAAATCCAAAACATTCAAAGAGTTGTGAATGAGTTCTAAGAAACTGTTCCTCAAAGCACACAAGAAAACTTGAATTGTTTGAAAGAACTATTTTCACAACAAGTTTTGGAAACTCAAACAAGTTTTAAATGATTCTAGGAAACTCTTGCAACTTGTTTGGAATCACAATGGAAACAAAGAAACAAGTTTGGAATGAAAATGAAACATTCACAACTTGTTTGGGGCGCAAAACATTCAACAACTTTGTTGAAAACTTCTTTTTGCAAGCTCTTTTCAACTAGTTTGGAATGAAATGGAAACATTCACAACTAGTTTTGAATCCTTTTGGAAACATTTTTTTTTTTTGCTTGAAATGGAAACATTCTAAAACAAGTTTGGAATCCTTGAAACATTCACAACTTGTTTTGGAATGAAAAGACAAAAATTCACAACAAGTTTCGGCCAAAACAAGAAACTATTGAAACAACACAATTTGAAACAACTTTTTGGATATCGAAACTTCACTCAAGTTTGAATGAAATGGAAACATTCACAACAAGTTTTGTGAATTCTTGAAATTAGGATGCTGGAAACAATGAAAACAAGACAGATTAATAGGTTTTGGAATGAAATGGAAACATAAGAAACAAACTAGAACAATTGAATTGAAACCGAGAATTCACAACAAGTTTGGAATGACTTCTTTTTGTTGTTTTTGTGATTTTTGGAATGAACATGGAAACATTCAAAAGGACAGTTTGGAACAAGAAGAAAAACATTCAAAACAGAGTTTGGAATGAAATGGAAACATTCTGGAAACAAAAATTGAAAGAAAATGAAGAATAAACAAGAACACAAGTTTGGAATGAAATGGAAACATTCACAACTGTTTGGAACTGAAATGGAAACATTCATGGTAGTTTGGACCATGAAATGTGCCCAAGATGTTTTTCAAGTTCCAACAAGACATCATTCACAACTAGTTTTGAATGAAATGGAAACATTCACAACTAGTTTGGAATGAAATGGAAACATTCACAACTACCAAGAATGAAATGGAAACATTCACAACTAGTTTGGAATGAAATGGAAACATTCACAACTAGTTTGAAGAATGAAAAGGAAAATTCTCTCCAAAGTTTGGAATGAAATGGAAACATTCAAGGCTTTTTTGGAATGAAATGGAAACATTCACAACTAGTAGGAATGAACTAGGAAACATTCACAACAAGTTTGGATTGCAATGGAAACATTCACAACTAGTTTGGAATGAAATGGAAACATTCACAACTAGTTTGAAATACACCCTTTTCACAACATGTTTGGAATGAAATGCAGCGAATTCACAACTTATCCTAAATGAAATGGAAACACTTCACAATAGTTTGGAATGAAATCCTAACATTCACAACTAGTTTGGAATAAATGGGAAAACATTAAAATAAAATGGAAACATTCAAAACAAGTTTGGCCATGAAAAACCCCAAAATAACAGGTGGTTTTGCTTGTGTCTTCAACTTCAAATGAAATTCGAATTTGATGAAAGTTGATTTCTCAAAATTCAAAGCATGAAAGTTGTAGATCTCTTTCTTATGGAATGAAATGGACACCTTCAACCAACAAGTTTGGAATCTAAAGCCAAAACATTCACAAAATACTGCAACTGCTTCTGAAACATTCATAACTCGTTTTTGTGAATGATTTGAAGCTCACATTGGACCTCCTGAACGTGAAACATGGGTTTGAAACTAGTCTGGAATGATTGGAAGCTCCAAATGTTAGGTTTCCAATGAATCAAGAATCACTCAATCACAACATGTTTGGTCATGATATGGAAACATTCACAACCAGAACATGAATGACCAATCATTCAAAACTAGTTTGGAATGAAATGGAAACATTCATGCTCTCCAATGAATTTTCCTTGAAAACATTGCATTCAAGTTCGAAGCTCCTTGAAGTTGCCTTCTTCCTTGTCAATGGTCCAACTAGTTTGGAATGAAATGGAAACATTCCATCCTTAGTTTGAATTCTTTGAAACATTCACAAACCATTTGAAATGAAATGAAACATTCACAAACTCCTTTGGAATGAAATGGAACACTAGGAAGATGGTGTTAGATCATTGACTTAAACAAAAAAAGACTCTTTGTAAAGTAAAAGAAGCACTGGTCTTTGTGTTTTGAATGGCTTTCCTCACATCACTATTTTAGCAATATAGCAAAGATTCTTACCACTCAGTTTCCTCTCATTAAATTCACAACAAGTTTGGAATGAGAAACTCTCCACTAGATTTCTGGAATGAATGTGAACTCTTCTCACAACAAGTCTGGAATGTTGGGTCTCAACTTTCCTGATACACATCAAAGAATGAAATGGAAACAAGGAGTTCAAGGTTGAAGGTTGAAATGGATGAAGATTTTCAGGATCTTATGATAACATACTTTTATGTTATCTACTCATGTATATGCCACATGCATATTTGTTCATTTGAATTCAACATGGATATAGATATACATAATACTAATTCTTAACATATTATTCATGCATTTGATATAACATGCTATATAACATATCAATTTTACATACATGTTGTGTCAAATAAATCCTAGCATGCTACTAAGAACATACATGTAATAAATGAAACCTAACATGCTACTAAACCAAGAAAAGATGTGCACCTTTCTTCTTGGTTATCTTTGGCAAAACCTTGAGGGAGAACTTGATCTTAGAGGGGCACCTTGAAGCTTGAATAGAGATGAACAATCTCTATGTAAATCCACCCACAATGCTCTCAAGAAGTGTTTAATATTTCGGCCTCTAAAGGAAATAGGAGGAGAACAATTTTCTCTCAAGAAAATGGAGCAAATGGAGTGCAAATTCGTGCTTAAAATGGCCAGCCACTAAAGGCTATTTATAGATGACCAAAAGGCACACCTTTACACCAAGAAAGGTGTCTTTTAAGCCAAAGAACACTTCCTTTGGCTAAGGGTCATGTATGGTGGCGAAAATACATGTCTTTTAGCCAAGAAACACTTCCTTTGGCCTATAACCACCCATAACTACCTTATGGGCGAAAATACATGTCTTTTAGAGCCAAGGAACACTTCCTTTGGCCTATAACCACCCATAACTACCTTATGGGCGAAAATACATGTCTTTTAGAGCCAAGGAACACTTCCTTTGGTCCTATAACCTTCCCCATAACTACCTTATGGCTGAATATACATGTCTTTTCACTCAAGGAACACTTCCTTTGGATGAAAGGACATGTTCTTTTAGCCAATAGTCATCTCTTTTGATGAAGAGACATACCTTTACACAAAAAATGTGTCTCTTGGTGGTTATGAGCTAAAAGCAAGGTGAGCTGGCACAAAGCTAGCTCACTATGCTACTTATGCACCATTGAGCTCCTTTGAGCTCCAACCAAGCACCATGAACTGAGGTCCAGCTCCTAGAGCTGACCTTGAGCTGGAGTTAGCTGCTCTCAGCTGAAGTGAACTGAAGTCCAGCTACACTCAGCTACCAGAAGCTGAAGTGAGCTGACTTGAGCTGACTTGAGCTAACTTGAGCTGAAGTCCAGCTACTTTGAGCTACTTATAGCTGAAGTGAGCTGACTTGAGCTGACTTGAGCTGACTTGAGCTGAACTTGAGCTGACTTCGAGCTGAGCTACTTATAGCTGAAGTGAGCTGACTTGAGCTGAAGTCCAGCTATTCTGAGCTACTTATAGCTGCAGTGAGCTGACATAAGCTAACTTGAGCTAAAGGGAGCTACTTCTAGCTTCCTTAGATAGCTATTCAAGCTAGAGTTAGCTCAATGAGCTCAAATCCTACCTTAAAAGGATCTTGGTGCGCCAAGAATTCCAACATTCTAGTGGACCAATGACAAGGAAAAAAGCTAAGGAGGTCTCAAGTGCACTACAAGCGTTTGTTTCAAGCTTCTTCATGGAGAATGGACATGAAATTTCGCAAGGAGATGCTGGAACATGGAAGGAATCGTATGGAGATGATGGCCAAGTTTGGACGTTGACAGATTGGTGATGTTTTGGTAGAAAAATCATATCTCAAGCTAAACAGGCCCGAATTTAGTGATTCTTGATTCATTGGAAAGCTAACATCTGGAACTATAAACCATATGAAGACTGTGAAACCAATTTTTCATGTTAAGGGTCCAATTTGGCTTCAAAGTCGTGATTTGTGAGTCATCACTGGTTCAGAAGCAGTTGCAGTATTTTTAGCGTATCTTTGGCTTTACACATCCATTTTGTGTGATTCAGGTGCCGTTTTGAAGCTAAGAAATATATATACAACTTTCATGTTTTGAATTTTGAGAAATCATGGCTTCATCAAATTCTAATTTCAGCTTGAAGTTAAAGACACAAGCAGGAACCACCTGAGAAGACTATTTTGGGGTCTTTATGGCCAATCTTGTTTTGTAACATATTTTATTTTATTTTCATGTTTATTTAAAGTGTTTAGGATGTTATTAGGGGCATGGAAGTGATTCAGGTCACTTAGGATAAATGGAATTCGCTGCACACCATAAACATGTGTTAAAAGGGTGTAGGAATCCTAGGTGACTTGGGCTGCGAATTTGCTGAGTCTTTTACCCTAGCTTGGGCCTATAAATAGGCACATATTCTAGTTGTAAAACAATATCCATGACATGAAATAATATTGCTACTTTGGAGAGAATTTCTCTTTGGTTATTTGTGAACTACCTTGGTGCACAAGTGTGCTTGTGTTCTTGGTGTTCTTATACTTCTCGTTTCTAGTCACAGGTTGATTAGGGGTGGGGGTCTTCAAATCCAGTCTCTTTGATGTCTTGTGGAGCTTGAAAAACATCTTGGGTGCGTTTCATGGTCTTTATACCATCGTGGTTCGCATCATTTCCCCTCTTCACTCTTTCCCTCAACTTTCCCCTCATTCACTTTTCTCTCAACCTTACTTTGAAGTTTCCTTTGATCTTCCAAGACTTGTTGTGGTGAAAGTGGACTAAGTGTAACCGGCTTGCCTTCATGGACAAATGAGTACAAGTTCCTCTTTCCATCATACGGCCTTCCAAGAAAAATGTGCCATGCTTGCATAGGAACAACATCACAAAGAACTTGGTCATGGTAAGTACCAATTTTAAAGTGAACCGAAACTTGCTTTACCACTTTTACCTCCCCGGCATCATTCAACCATTGAACCCTATATGGTTTTGGGTGCTTTTGTGTAGGAAGCTTCAATTTCTCCACGATGGTTGAACTTGCTACATTGGTGCAACTTCCCCCATTAACAATGAGGCTGCACACTTGATCTTTAATTCGGCATCTAGTGTGAAAGATACACTCTCTTTGATTGGCCTCCTCCTTGGCTTGCACACTTAGAGCTCTCCTAGCAACAAATGCAAAGTCTCCCTCCTCGGGCTCAAGTGTGTTTTGCTCATCATCCTCCAAAGGTGGTGTCTCCTCCATGGCATCTTCCTCCTCGGATGTGATCTCTCCATCATCTTTGAGTATCATCACCTTTTTGTTAGGACAATCTCTCATGTAGTGCCCCTTGCCTCTACACTTGAAGCACTCAATCTCCCTTGTCTTAGGCACATCTTTTGGTGGCACTTTGGACTTGTCTTGTTGAGGCCGAGACAAGCCTCCTTTGGTAGCCTCCACTCTTGGCTTTGGTGCACAACTTGCTCCATGTTCCCCTCCATGTGGAACTTCCTCCTTAAACCATCTTGGATGCCTTAGACCTTGATGATTCTTTCAGCCTTAGTGGCATGGTGAAGTAAATCCTCCATGTTGACACATGGCACCATCTCCACCTTGTTGGCAATCTCATGGTTAAGGCCATTGATGAATCTAGCAATGGTGGCCTCCTCATTCTCAATGATATTGGCTTAGGTCAATGTCATCTCCAAGTATTTGTGGTAATCCTCCATACTCCTTTGGCCTTGCACAAGCCTTTGAAGTTTGAGGTGTTGGTCTCGGTAGTAGTAACTTGGAACAAATCTCCTTCTCATCAAGGCTTTAAGGGCTCTGCATATATTGATGGGTTCCTCCTCATTCCTTCTCCTAGAAGTGACAACCTAGTTCCACCACACAAGAACAAAATCAGTAAACTCAATGGTAGCTAATTTAACTTTCCTTTCCTCGAAATAATGATGGCACTCAAACACCATCTCAATCTTTTGCTCCCACTCCCAATATGCATCCGGATCACTCCTCCCTTGGAAAGGTGGAATGGTAAGTTTGATGGAGCTTAGATTGTTGTCCTCTCTTGGCTCCCCCCTCCTTGGAAGCCCATGGTCATGCCAATGCCCTTCTTCCTCCTCGGGTTCTTCTCTCCTTGGACCTCTCCTTGGTTGCAAGATGGGATTTGGTCTCCTTGGCAACCTCAAGTCAATGTCCTCAATCCTCCCCACAAGTCTATTGAGAGTTTCTTGAAGCTCTCTCATGGTTGGCTCCTCATTGTTCCTCACTTCCATCCTCCTATCCTCCTGGCCCTCCATACTCCTGAAAAACAAAGATCCTCACAAACACTCACCTCACGTGTTTCACTCAAAAGATGAACACTCAAACACTCAATTTGTTAGTGAGATATTGCTATTCAAAGAGTCCTCAAAAGTTCTAAGAAAACTATCCTCAAAGCACACAAGAAAACTTGAATTCTTGAAGAACTATTTTGACTCCAAAAGAGGTGGGCTAAACAAGCTTTAAAAGACTCTAGGAAGCTCTTGCAATTGATGATCACAAGAACCACAAAGAAAGCTTTTTGGCTCAAAAACAATGGGATAGGTTTTGGGGCGCAAAAAAAAAACACTTTGTGAAAACTTCTTTTTGCAAGCTCTTTTTTTTTTCTCTTTCTTTTCTTTGTTCTTTTTTTTGTTTTCTTTTCTTCTTCTTTTTTTTATTTTTTTTTTTTTTGCTTGCTGTTTTGATGCTAAAACAACTTTCTCCTTGAAGTTCCTTGCTGCCAAAGACAAAAAGTTAGATTTCTTTTCGGCCAAAACAAGAAACTATTGAAAACTTGCACAATTTGAAACAACTTTTTTGATACCGAAACTTCCTCAACTTGGATCCTTCTTTTTTTGGTGTTTTCTTGACTCTAGGATGCTGGAAACAATGAAAACAAGAAAGATTAATAGGGCTGGACATGAAACAGAAAGATAAGAAACAAACAAGAACAAATGAATTGAAACCGAGAACACAAGGTAACACGAATTGACTTCTTTTTGTTGTTTTTGTGATTTTCGGACTTGAACAAGGATGGAATAAAAAGGACAGACCTGAAACAAGAAGAAAAAGGATTAAAACAGAGAATTAAAACATGAAATTACTGGAAAAAAATTGAAAGAAAAATGAAGATAAACAAGAACACAAAGATATGTCCTTCAATGGAACTTGTGGCTCTGATACCAACTGATGCGAACCCCTATGGTATAAAGACCATGAAACGCGCCCAAGATGTGATTCAAGCTCCACAAGACATCAAAAAGACTAGGTTTGAAACCCCCACCCCTAATCAACCTGTGATTAGAAACGAGAAGTATAGAACTCCAAGAACACAAGCACACTTGTGCACCAAGGCAGTCCACAAAGAACCAAAGAGAAAACCTCTCCAAAGAGCAATATTATTTTGGCATTAATCTGTGTGTTTACATCCAGAATATGTGCCTTTATATAGGCCTAAACTAGGGTAAAAATCTGGGCAAAATTCGCAGCCCAAGTCACCTAGGAAACCTAGTTACAAAGGACTCAAGAAAACCTAGTCAAATTAGGACTCCTAAACCCTTTCTAACTTGTTTAGTGTATGCAGCGTATGCCACTTGTCCTAAGCGACCTGAATTAATTCCATAGCCTAAATAACATCCTAAATAATGTATCTAAATAGGAATTGAACAAAAATAAAATGCAAATACAAGATTAAACCCGAAAACCCCCAAATAGCCTTTTCGGGTGCATTTTTGGGCACTTTAGGGCTTTCACTTGTATCTTCAGCTCCAAGCTTGAATCTTTGAGTTCCAATGACATGAATCTTCCTCTTAGATGTGGAAAAAGAGGTCTGGAAAGTTAGAGCTCAAAAATCCAGCTTATGGGCACAAAATGCATCAAGAACACTTAAGGTGGCTCAAATGGTGCACTTTGAGTGGTGTCCTTGGTGTCCTTATTTTGTGACTTGTCTAAGCACTCTAGAACTGAGTACCAAGCATGTCCATCATCTCCATATGGTGTCTTGAAAGTTCCAGCAGCTCCTTGTGAAGTTTCATGTCCATTCTCCATGAAGAAACTTGAAACAAAGGCTTGTAGTGCACTTGAGAGCTCCTTAGCTTTCTTCCTTGTCATAGGTCCACTAGAAACCTTCAATGGGTCCTTGCCTTCTCCATGTGTGCCTTCCTTGATCATATCATCATTTGGAAATGGAAACATTCACAACTAGTTTGGAATGAAATGGAAACATTCACAACTTGTTTGGAATGAAATGGAAACATTCACAACTAGTTTGGAATGAAATGGAAACATTCACAACTTGTTTGGAATGAAATGGAAACATTCAAAACTAGTTTGGAATGAAATGGAAACATTCACAACTTGTTTGGAATGAAATGGAAACATTCACAACTAGTTTGGAATGAAATGGAAACATTCACAACTAGTTTGGAATGAAATGGAAACATTCACAACTAGTTTGGAATGAAATGGAAACATTCACAACTAGTTTGGAATGAAATGGAAACATTCACAACTTGTTTGGAATGAAATGGAAACATTCACAACTAGTTTGGAATGGAATGAAAACATTCACAACTAGTTTGGAATGAAATGGAAACATTCACAAACAGTTTGGAATGAAATGAAAACATTCACAACTAGTTTCAAATGAAATGGAAACATTCACAACTAGTTTGGAATGAAATGGAAACATTCACAACAAGTTTGGAATGAAATGGAAACATTCACAACTAGTTTGGAATGAAATGGAAACATTCACAACTAAGTTTGGAATGAAATGGAACATTGACAACTAGTTTGGAATGAAATGGAAACATTCACAACTAGTTTGGAATGAAATGGAAACATTCACAACTTGTTTGGAATGAAATGGAAACATTCACAACAAGTTTGGAATGAAATGGAAACATTCACAACTTGTTTGGAATGAAATGGAAACATTCACAACAAGTTTGGAATGAAATGGAAACATTCACAACTAGTTTGGAATGAAATGGAAACATTCACAACTTGTTTGGAATGAAATGGAAACATTCACAACTAGTTTGGAATGAAATGGAAACATTCACAACTTGTTTGGAATGAAATGGAAACATTCACAACTAGTTTGGAATGAAATGGAAACATTCACAACTAGTTTGGAATGAAATGGAAACATTCACAACTAGTTTGGAATGAAATGGAAACATTCACAACTTTTTTGGAATGAAATGGAAACATTCACAACTTGTTTGGAATGAAATGGAAACATTCACAACTTGTTTGGAATGAAATGGAAACATTCACAACTAGTTTGGAATGAAATGGAAACATTCACAACATGTTTGGAATGAAATGGAAACATTCACAACTAGTTTTGGAAAGAAATGGAAACATTCACAACTAGTTTGGAATGAAATGGAAACATTCACAACTAGTTTGGAATGAAATGGAAACATTCACAACTTGTATGGAATGAAATGGAAACATTCACAACTTGTTTGGAATGAAATGGAAACATTCACAACTAGTTTGGAATTTGGAAATGAAATGGAAACATTCACAACTAGTTTGGAATGAAATGGAAACATTCACAACTAGTTTGGAATGAAATGGAAACATTCACAACTTGTTTGGAATGAAATGGAAACATTCACAACTAGTTTGGAATGAAAATGAAAACATTCACAACTAGTTTGGAATGAAATGGAAACATTCACAACTAGTTTGGAATGAAATGGAAACATTCACAACTTGTTTGGAATGAAATGGAAACATTCACAACTTGTTTGGAATGAAATGGAAACATTCACAACTTGTTTGGAATGAAATGGAAACATTCACAACTTGTTTAGGAATGAAATGGAAACATTCACAACTAGTTTGGAATGAAATGGAAACATTAACAACTTGTTTGGAATGAAATGGAAACATTCACAACTAGTTTGGAATGAAATGGAAACATTCACAACAAGTTTGGAATGAAATGGAAACATTCACAACTTGTTTGGAATGAAATGGAAACATTCACAACATAGTTTGGAATGAAATGGAAACATTCACAACTAGTTTGGAATGAAATGGAAACATTCACAACTAGGTTTGAATGAAATGGAAACATTCACAACTAGTTTGGAATGAAATGGAAACATTCACAACTAGTTTGGAATGAAATGGAAACATTCACAACTTGTTTTGAATGAAATGGAAACATTCACAACTATTTTTGGAATGAAATGGAAACATTCACAACTAGTTTGGAATGAAATGGAAACATTCACAACTAGTTTGGAATGAAATGGAAACATTCACAACTGTTTGGAATGAAATGGAAACATTCACAACTAGTTTGGAATGAAATGGAAACATTCACAACTAGTTTGGAATGAAATGGAAACATTCACAACTAGTTTGGAATGAAATGGAAACATTCACAACTAGTTCAAAATGAAATGGAAACATTCACAACTTGTTTGGAATGAAATGGAAACATTCACAACTTGTTTGGAATGAAATGGAAACATTCACAACTAGTTTTTGGAATGAAATGGAAACATTCACACTTGTTTGGAATGAAATGGAAACATTCACAACTAGTTTTGGAATGAAATGGAAACATTCACAACTAGTTTGGAATGAAATGGAAACATTCACAACTAGTTTGGAATGAAATGGAAACATTCACAACTTGTTTGGAATTGTAAAATGGAAACATTCACAACTAGTTTGGAATGAAATGGAAACATTCACAACTTGTTTGGAATGAAATGGAAACATTCACAACTTGTTTGGAATGAAATATGGACAAAACATTCACACTTTTGTTTGGAATGAAATGGAAACATTCACAACTTGTTTGGAATGAAATGGAAACATTCACAACTTGTTTGGAATGAAATGGAAAACATTCACAACTAACAACAAGTTTGGAATGAAATGGAAACATTCACAACTTGTTTGGAATGAAATGGAAACATTCACAACTTGTTTTGGAATGAAATGGAAACATTCACAACTAGTTTGGAATGAAATGGAAACATTCACAACTAGTTTGGAATGAAATGGAAACATTCACAACTTGTTTGGAATGAAATGGAAACATTCACAACTAGTTTGGAATGAAATGGAAACATTCACAACTAGTTTGGAATGAAATGGAAACATTCACAACTTGTTTGGAATGAATGGAAACATTCACAACTTGTTTGGAATGAAATGGAAACATTCACAACTAGTTTGGAATGAAATGGAAACATTCACAACTAGTTTGGAATGAAATGGAAACATTCACAACTAGTTTGGATTAAAATGGAAACATTCACAACTAGTTTGGAATGAAATGGAAACATTCACAACTTGTTTGGAATGAAATGGAAACATTCACAACTTGTTTGGAATGAAATGGAAACATTCACAACTAGTTTGGAATGAAATGGAAACATTCACAACTAGTTTGGAATGAAATGGAAACATTCACAACTAGTTTGGAATGAAATGGAAACATTCACAACTAGTTTGGAATGAAATGGAAACATTCACAACTTGTTTTGGAATGAAATGGAAACATTCACAACAAAGTTTGGAATGAAATGGAAACATTCACAACTAGTTTGGAATGAAATGGAAACATTCACAACTTGTTTGGAGGAATGAAATGGAAACATTCACAACTTGTTTGGAATGAAATGGAAACATTCACAACTTGTTTTGAAATGAAATGGAAACATTCACAACTTAGTTTTGGAATGAAATGGAAACATTCACAACTATGTTTGGAATGAAATGGAAACATTCACAACAACTTGTTTGGAATGAAATGGAAACATTCACAACTAGTTTGGAATGAAATGGAAACATTCACAACTTGTTTTGAATGAAATGGAAATGGAAAACATTCACAACTTGTTTGGAATGAAATGGAAACATTCACAACTTGTTTTGGAATGAAATGGAAACATTCACAACTTGTTTGGAATGAAATGGAAACATTCACAACTAGTTTTGGAATGAAATGGAAACATTCACAACTAGTTTGGAATGAAATGGAAACATTCACAACTTGTTTGGAATGAAATGGAAACATTCACAACTTGTTTGGAATGAAATGGAAACATTCACAACTAGTTTGGAATGAAATGGAAACATTCACAACTTGTTTGGAATGAAATGGAAACATTCACAATTTGTTTGGAATGAAATGGAAACATTCACAACTAGTTTGGAATGAAATGGAAACATTCACAACTTGTTTGGAATGAAATGGAAACATTCACAACTAGTTTGGAATGAAATGGAAACATTCACAACTTGTTTGGAATGAAATGGAAACATTCACAAGTTTTTTGTTTGGAATGAAATGGAAACATTCACAACTTGTTTGGAATGAAATGGAAACATTCACAACTTGTTTGGAATGAAATGGAAACATTCACAACTTGTTTGGAATAAAAATGGAAACATTCACAACTTGTTTGGAATGAAATGGAAACATTCACAACTAGTTTGGAATGAAATGGAAACATTCACAACTTGTTTGGTAATGAAATGGAAACATTCACAACTTGTTTGGAATGAAATGGAAACATTCACAACTAGATTTGGAATGAAATGGAAACATTCACAACTAGTTTGGAATGAATGGAAACATTCACAACTAGTTTGGAATGAAATGGAAACATTCACAACTTGTTTGGAATGAAATGGAAACATTCACAACTAGTTTGGAATGAATTGGAAACATTCACAACTTGTTTGGAATGAAATGGAAACATTCACAACTAGTTTGGAATGAAATGGAAACATTCACAACTAGTTTGGAATGAAATGGAAACATTCACAACTAGTTTGGAATGAAATGGAAACATTCACAACAAGTTTGGAATGAAATGGAAACATTCACAACTAGTTTGGAATGAAATGGAAACATTCACAACTTGTTTGGAATGAAATGGAAACATTCACAACTAGTTTGGAATGAAATGGAAACATTCACAACTAGTTTGGAATGAAATGGAAACATTCACAACTTGAATGGAGTGAAATGCAAACATTCACAATTTGTTTGGAATGAAATGGAAACACTCACAACTAGTTTGGAAAGAAATGGAAACATTCACAACTAGTTTGAAATGAAATGGAAACATTCACAACTTGTTTGGAATGAAATGGAAACATTCACAACTAGTTTGGAATGAAATGGAAACATTCACAACTTGTTTGGAATGAAATGGAAACATTCACAACTTGTTTGCAATGAAATGGAAACATTCACAACTTGTTTGGAATGAAATGGAAACATTCACAACTTGTTTGGAATGAAATGGAAACATTCACAACTTGTTTGGAATGAAATGGAAACATTCACAACTTGTTTGGAATGAAATGGAAACATTCCAAAACTATTTGGAATGAAATGGAAACATTCACAACTTGTTTGGAATGAAATGGAACCTTTCAACATTCACAACTAGTTTTTGGAATGAAATGGAAACATTCACAACTTGTTTGGAATGAAATGGAAACATTCAAAACCTTGTTTGGAATGAAATGGAAACATTCACAACAATGTTTGGAATGAAATGGAAACATTCACAACTTGTTTGGAATGAAATGGAAACATTCACAACTTGTTTGGAATGAAATGGAAACATTCACAACTTGTTTGGAATGAAATGGAAACATTCACAACTTGTTTGGAATGAAATGGAAACATTCACAACTAGTTTGGAATGAAATGGAAACATTCACAACTAGTTTGGAATGAAATTGAAACATTCACAACTTGTTTGGAATGAAATGGAAACATTCACAACTTGTTTGGAATGAAATGGAAACATTCACAACTTGTTTGGAATGAAATGGAAACATTCACAACTTGTTTGGAATGAAATGGAAACATTCACAACTAGTTTGGAATGAAATGGAAACATTCACAACTTGTTTGGAATGAAATGGAAACATTCACAACTTGTTTGGAATGAAATGGAAACATTCACAACTTGTTTGGAATGAAATGGAAACATTCACAACTAGTTTGGAATGAAATGGAAACATTCACAACTTGTTTGGAATGAAATGGAAACATTCACAACTTGTTTTGGAATGAAATGGAAACATTCACAACTAGTTTGGAATGAAATGGAAACATTCACAACTTGTTTGGAATGAAATGGAAACATTCACAACTAGTTTGGAATGAAATGGAAACATTCACAACTTGTTTGGAATGAAATGGAAACATTCACAACTTGTTTGGAATGAAATGGAAACATTCACAACTAGTTTGGAATGAAATGGAAACATTCACAACTTGTTTGGAATGAAATGGAAACATTCACAACTTGTTTGGAATGAAATGGAAACATTCACAACTTGTTTGGAATGAAATGGAAACATTCACAACTAGTTTGGAATGAAATGGAAACATTCACAACTTGTTTGGAATGAAATGGAAACATTCACAACTTGTTTGGAATGAAATGGAAACATTCACAACTAGTTTGGAATGAAATGGAAACATTCACAACTTGTTTGGAATGAAATGGAAACATTCACAACTAGTTTGGAATGAAATGGAAACATTCACAACTAGTTTGGAATGAAATGGAAACATTCACAACTTGTTTGGAATGAAATGGAAACATTCACAACTAGTTTGGAATGAAATGGAAACATTCACAACTTGTTTGGAATGAAATGGAAACATTCACAACTTGTTTGGAATGAAATGGAAACATTCACAACTAGTTTGGAATGAAATGGAAACATTCACAACTTGTTTGGAATGAAATGGAAACATTCACAACTAGTTTGGAATGAAATGGAAACATTCACAACTAGTTTGGAATGAAATGGAAACATTCACAACTAGTTTGGAATGAAATGGAAACATTCACAACTTGTTTGGAATGAAATGGAAACATTCACAACTTGTTTGGAATGGAAATGGAAACATTCACAACTAGTTTGGAATGGAAATGGAAACATTCACAACTTGTTTGGAATGAAATGGAAACATTCACAACTTGTTTGGAATGAAATGGAAACATTCACAACTAGTTTGGAATGAAATGGAAACATTCACAACTTTGTTTGGAATGAAATGGAAACATTCACAACTAGTTTGGAATGAAATGGAAACATTCACAACTAGTTTGGAATGAAATGGAAACATTCACAACTAGTTTGGAATGAAATGGAAACATTCACAACTTGTTTGGAATGAAATGGAAACATTCACAACTTGTTTGGAATGAAATGGAAACATTCACAACTTGTTTGGAATGAAATGGAAACATTCACAACTAGTTTGGAATGAAATGGAAACATTCACAACTTGTTTGGAATGAAATGGAAACATTCACAACTTGTTTGGAATGAAATGGAAACATTCACAACTTGTTTGGAATGAAATGGAAACATTCACAACTAGTTTGGAATGAAATGGAAACATTCACAACTAGTTTGGAATGAAATGGAAACATTCACAACTTGTTTGGAATGAAATGGAAACATTCACAACTTGTTTGGAATGAAATGGAAACATTCACAACTTGTTTGGAATGAAATGGAAACATTCACAACTAGTTTGGAATGAAATGGAAACATTCACAACTAGTTTGGAATGAAATGGAAACATTCACAACTAGTTTGGAATGAAATGGAAACATTCACAACTAGTTTTGAATGAATGAAATGGAAACATTCACAACTTGTTTGGAATGAAATGGAAACATTCACAACTTGTTTGGAATGAAATGGAAACATTCACAACTAGTTTGGAATGAAATGGAAACATTCACAACTTGTTTGGAATTGGAAACATTCACAACTTGTTTGGAATGAAATGGAAACATTCACAACTAGTTTGGAATGAAATGGAAACATTCACAACTAGTTTGGAATGAAATGGAAACATTCACAACTTGTTTGGAATGAAATGGAAACATTCACAACTTGTTTGGAATGAAATGGAAACATTCACAACTTGTTTGGAATGAAATGGAAACATTCACAACTAGTTTGGAATGAAATGGAAACATTCACAACTAGTTTGGAATGAAATGGAAACATTCACAACTTGTTTGGAATGAAATGGAAACATTCACAACTAGTTTGGAATGAAATGGAAACATTCACAACTAGTTTGGAATGAAATGGAAACATTCACAACTTGTTTGGAATGAAATGGAAACATTCACAACTTGTTTGGAATGAAATGGAAACATTCACAACTAGTTTGGAATGAAATGGAAACATTCACAACTTGTTTGGAATGAAATGGAAACATTCACAACTAGTTTGGAATGAAATGGAAACATTCACAACTTGTTTGGAATGAAATGGAAACATTCACAACTTAGTTTGGAATGAAATGGAAACATTCACAACTTGTTTGGAATTGTTTGGAATCACAAATGAATGAAATGGAAACATTCACAACTTGTTTGGAATGAAATGGAAACATTCACAACTAGTTTGGAATGAAATGGAAACATTCACAACTTTTTTGGAATGAAATGGAAACATTCACAACCTGTTTGGAATGAAATGCAAACATTCACAACTTGTTTGGAATGAAATGGAAACATTCACAACTTGTTTGGAATGAAATGGAAACATTCACAACTTGTTTGGAATGAAATGGAAACATTCACAACTTGTTTTGGAATGAAATGGAAACATTCACAACTAGTTTGGAATGAAATGGAAACATTCACAACTTGTTTGGAATGAAATGGAAACATTCACAACTTAGTTTGGAATGAAATGGAAACATTCACAAGTTTGGAAAATGGAAACATTCACAACTGTTTGGAATGGAAATGGAAATTCACAACTTGTTTGGAATGAAATGGAAACATTCACACAAACATTCACAACTTGTTTGGAATGAAATGGAAACATTCACAACTTGTTTGGAATGAAAAGGAAACATTCACGAAACGGAAGCATTCCAACAAGTTTGGAATGAAATGGAAACATTCACAACTAGTTTGGAACGAAATGGAAACATTCACAACTTGTTTGGAATGAAATGGAAACATTCACAACTAGTTTGGAATGAAATGGAAACATTCACAACTTGTTTGGAATGAAATGGAAACATTCACAACTTGTTTGGAATGGAATGAAACGGATGTTGGAATTCTTGGTGCACCAAGATCCTTTTAAGGTAGGATTTGAGCTCATTGAGCTAACTCTAGCTTGAACAGCTATCTAAGGCAGCTAGAAGTAGCTCCCTTTAGCTCAAGTTAGCTTATGTCAGCACATAAGCTATAAGTAGCTCAGAGTAGCTGGACTTCAGCTCAAGTCAGCTCACTTCAGCTATAAGTTAGCTCAAGTCAGCTCACTTCAGCTTCTAAGTAGCTCAAAGTAGCTGGACTTCAGCTCAAGTTCAGCTCACTTCAGCTCAAGTAGCTCAAAGTAGCTGGACTTCAGCTATAAGTAGCTCAAAGTAGCTGGACTTCAGCTCAAGTCAGCTCAAGTTAGCTCAAGTCAGCTCAAGTCAGCTCACTTCAGCTTTTGGTAGCTGAATGTAGCTGGACTTCAGTTCACTTCAGCTGAGAGTAGCTAACTCCAGCTCAAGGTCAGCTCTAGGAGCTGGACCTCAGTTCATGGTGCTTGGTTGGAGCTCAAAGGAGCTCAATGGTGCATAAGTAGCATAGTGAGCTAGCTTTGTGCCAGCTCACCTTGCTTTTAGCTCAAAACCACCAAGAGACACATCTTTTGTGTAAAGGTATGTCTCTTCATCAAAAGAGATGACTATTGGCTAAAAGAACATGTCCTTTCATCCAAAGGAAGTGTTCCTTGAGTGAAAAGACATGTATATTCGGCCATGAGGTGGTTGGGGTGGTTGGTTGATTGCACCAAGAGTGATGTCCTTGGACAAGGAGACACATCTCAAAAGACATGTATATTTTCCCATAAGGTAGTTATGGGGTGGTTATAGGCCAAAGGAAGTGTTCCTTGGCTAAAAGACATGTATTTTCGCCATAAGGTAGTTATGGGGTGGTTATAGGCCAAAGGAAGTGTTCCTTGGCTAAAAGACATGTATTTTCGCCACCATACATGACCCTTAGCCAAAGGAAGTGTTCTTTGGCTTAAAAGACACCTTTCTTGGTGTAAAGGTGTGCCTTTTGGTCATCTATAAATAGCCTTTAGTGGCTGGCCATTTTAAGCACGAATTTGGCACTCCATTTGCTCCATTTTCTTGAGAGAAAATTATTCTCCTCCTATTTCCTTTAGAGGCCGAAATATTAAACACTTTTTGAGAGCATTGTGGGTGGATTTACATAGAGATTGTTCATCTCTATTTCAAGCTTCAAGGTGCTCCTCTAAGATCAAGTTCTCCCTCAAGTTTTTGCCAAAGATAACCAAGAAGAAAGGTGCACATCTTTTCTTGGTTTAGTAGCATGTTAGGTTTCATTTCTTATGTATGTTCTTAGTAGCATGCTAGGATTTATTTAACACAACATGTATATGATCTTGATATGTTATATAACATGTTATGCATGCCTATATCCATGTTGAATTCAAATGAACAAATATGCATGTGGCATATACAAGAAGAAAGATAACATAAAAGTATGTTATCATAAGATCCTGAAATCTTCAATTGGTATCAGAGCCTAGGTCATGAATATGTATATGTTGCATGTAGTGAGCATGATTTAGGATCATACATATGTGTATGATTTTGATAAAGGCTAATGAAGGATATGTGTATGAAGCAATGAAGGCATGTTTGTGTATTTCTGATTGAATGCTATATGCATCTCTTTTGCCATATATGAGCATGTTAGAAGTTGTTTCATACACATGTTGCTTTGTTGAGTCTTGTTGTGTAAATTGAACTAAAACATGTGAATTGCATCAATGTAGATGGCTTGTAAGAATATAGTTGCAGAATTAAACCGTGACCTCAAATTGGATGGTGAAAACTATTCAATTTGGCAACAGAAGGTCAAATTCATTTTAACTGAGCAAGATACTCTTGATGTGCTCACTCAAGAGATCATGCCTCCTGCTGAGGGACAAGATAGGACTGCCTATGAGGCATTCCTAAAGAAGAACTCTATGTGTAGAGTTACTCTCCTTTCCACTATGGTGGATGAGATTATGGTGGAATTCTCCATGCTTGAGGGGGCTAAGGCCATATGGGACTCAGTCAAGGCCAAGTATGGAGATGTTTCTGTAGAGAAACAACGCTCAATGATTCTCAGGTTTGAGAATTATGTGAAGCGTGCTGATCACTCTATGAGTGCTCACTTGCGTGAAATGTCACGCATGATCCACCAGCTCAAGGCAGCAGGGCATGTGCTCACTGATGAGCAACAAGTGCAAGCAATAATCCGTTCCCTGCCCGATGAGGAATGGCAGTTGATGAAGGTCAACTTACGCCATAACCCTCAAATAATGTCATTTGATGACATTGCTCGTCACCTCCTGCTTGAGGCTGAGGTGATGGCCCTTAAGGACCATTCTAAGGCATATGTTGCCTCATCCTCTATCCAGAAGGGATGGAAGAAGAGTGGTGGCAAAGGAGGGCCAGGGAAGGGCAAGGGAAAAGGTCCTGCTTCCAAGAAAAAGTTCAAAAAGAAGCGGGACATAAGCAAGCTGAAGTGCTTCAACTGTGGGTATAAAGGACACTTTGCAAAGGATTGCAAGGGTCCACCCAAGGTACATACATACCCTTCTACTTCCATTGTACATGTTGTGTCATGTACATTACTAACTGAGTGCAATTCTTTGTGGATTGTAGACTCGGGAGCAACAGACCACATAGCACGGGAGAAGTCCTGGTTTGTGGCCTACAGGAAGCTCTCAAAAGGAGCTAAGCACATTTCAGTAGGAAATGATGCCAGGCTGGAAGTGGAAGGCATAGGAACATGTAGGATTCCTATAGATATTGGATATTTGTATCTAATAGATGTATTGTATGTACCAAACATTTGTAGAAATTTGATTTCTATAAGTTGTATGTTGAAGTACAATTATTGCTTTAATTTCTTTAATAATAATGTGTCTATTATTAAAGATAATAAGATAGTATGCACTTGCTCAGTTAATAATGGGCTTTATGAGTTAAAGCCAACTGACCATTCTGTTGCA
This sequence comes from Aquilaria sinensis, assembly GCA_005392925.1. NCBI lineage: Eukaryota > Viridiplantae > Streptophyta > Magnoliopsida > Malvales > Thymelaeaceae > Aquilaria > Aquilaria sinensis. The sequence continues at coordinate 50,447 of SMDT01002177.1, forward strand.
AGTCCTAGTTGCTATGTGACAGAGGTCACAAATGAAATGAGATGGCATGAAAGGTTAGGTCATATTGGTCAAGATAGAATGAACAAGCTAGCCAAGGGTGGCTTGCTAGGTTCCTTGACCAAGGTTGTCCTTCCAAGTTGCCAATCATGCCTAGAGGGCAAAGCCACAAGAAAGCCTTTTGGCAAAGCAACTAGGAGAAGTGAGGCACTAAGTTTAGTTCACTCTGACCTATGTGGGCCAATGAGGGTTGAATCCAGAAATGGATTCAAGTACTTCATCACTTTCACAGATGATTATACTCGATTCACCCACATCTACTTACTGAGAAACAAGGCAGAGGCCTTGGCATGCTTTGAGAAGTATGTACACTTGGTTGAGAACCAAGTAGGTAAGAAGGTTAAGTCCTTGAGGACAGATAGGGGTGGAGAGTATACATCAAATGCATTCAAGGCATTTTGTGACTTGAAGGGTATTGAAAGGGAGTTCACTCTTCCTTGGACACCCCAACAGAATGGAGTGTCTGAGAGGAAGAATAGAACTCTTATGGACATGGTACGTTCCATGATGGCAAAGGCCAACTTAGACATCACTTATTGGAGTGATGCACTGCTGTGTGCAGTTCATGTCCTTAATAGAGTACCCACCAAGAATGTGAACTCTTCTCCATATGAGTTATGGAAGAAGAAAACT
>SMDT01002178.1:0-49485 GCA_005392925.1 Aquilaria sinensis
GTAGTACTGCATAAAGATTATAAAATGGGGTTCTATCCCGAAGACGCCACACATGCAGAGGTAGGCGTTAAAATAGCAAAACGAGTTCGGGGGAAGCTGGTTCACAACAATGCCATGAAATTTGCAGAACTCGCACACCATCTTCGGGGGAGGATACCGAAGACCGGCCTTCAGCTGGGCTCGAAAAACGGTAACCTCCTTACTAAGGTTTGAAAAAGCATAATGGCTAGAACGAGGCAGCCTAGTAATGGCGTAAGAGGGAAGAAAGAATTTTTTCTTCCACCTCTCTAACTTTGCAGGGGTGGTGCAACAAGGATGGGCTAAAAGAGGCTACCAGCTCTCAGGAATGGGCATTTTCGACATGAAAACGAGTTTGAAAACGGAAGAAAACAGTTTCCAGAGAAAAACTCAAAAGAACAGAGGGATCAAAACGCTCTGGAAAACAAAAACCCACCGAAAGATTTGCCAAAATCTGAGGACGCCGTCGTGAAAGTTGGCTGGAAAAAAGCTCTGATTAAGGTAGCTCCGCCACAGAAAGCAAGAAAGTGCAAGAACAGGGGCAAAGCAGAGAAAAGAGCAGAAGAAAAAGCAAAAGGAACTTATGATGGAATGGGCTATTTATAAGCCAGAGGTGGGTAACCGAAACATCGTCATAAGTACCCTTTGGAGGCGAACCGTCGCCGTAACTGCTCTCTGCACCTGAAAAGGCGCGCCCTCTGTAACCGACGCGACTCTCCTCCAATGGCAAAGCGCCACGTGTCAACCGCTGCGCAAAAATGGGGGACACGTCCTCCAAACGTCCCTTGAAAACTGGGACACGTCTTCTGACATCCCTGGAAAACTGGGACGCGCCGCTCAGACTGACACGCTTGGCCAAACAGACCTGCAGAAACAAAGAGCAGGCCAACTCGAGGACGCCAAGAGACAGGCTATGGCCGAACAGCCCATGACCTTCGGGCAAGAGGTGTATCTTCGGCACAGGCTCCGCCTCGAAGACACCAAAGAACAGGCCAAGGCCGAAGAGCCCATGATCTTCGGGCAAAAGGCGCATCCTCGGAACAGGTTAAGCTTCCAAAGAGACTCCCATAAACAACCTCGGAAAGAGATGCAAAACCGAAGTCTTCACTTCGGCTTTCCAAAGGGGGGCATGTGATAGCCAAACGCTATCGCCTCGATCTGGCCGAACTCCCTGCCACAAGAATGGCCAGAAGAAGCTGGCGCTACCCGAGAAAAGGTGTGATCATGCACCTCGGGAGATAGCCGAAGAGCTCCGAGCCCGGCACGCCAGGAAAACCCGAGGACACTACTCGCCCCCCCAAGGTTGTGAACAGATCGCCTTCGGAAAAGCGGCACCAGACATAGCGAGCCGAACATGATATCCCCGAAGGCGGAACTCCCTGAAACTGGGAACCCCCGAACTGAGGGCTTGTTTCCCGAAGAGGCTCTGTCCGTACCAAAGGACGACCTCACCCAGGGACCTCGGGAGTACGGCAGGAGCATTTATGGAAGCATTTAAGGAAGCCTCTGACACATCCATTCATAGACGCCACAATCCGCCTCAAAAGGCGCACTGCCACGCTGACGCCATCAAAATCACATCATGGCCCGTCTCAGCACATGGCTCAAGGCAACCTGCTACCAGCTATCTGTCTCCTACGCCCAGAAATTCAGGAACATCCGACCGAACACGTGTCGCGATCTGAACGGGCTAGGCACTCCTATAAATACCAGGAATTAATACTTGGCAGGAGGCTGGTTGGAAAGAACACTGCTCCCACACTCTGAGAAAATTACCAGGTGAGACTCCTCAGCCCTTTGTGCTATTTTCTCTGCCTTTCTCTCGGCCACCACTGACTTGGTCGTCGGAGGCTCCACCCCTGGAAAAACACTCCAGGGACCTCTTAACCTGTTGTTTCTGAGCTTTCAGGCACTCTCCTTAGGGCGGTCCAGTCCACCGGGCGTTCTTCCTCCCAAAAGTCCCTCCACCTGTCAGCTCATGACTGCTGAACGATGCGGCCCCTGGCCATCAGGCAAGGCAATGAAGTCTTGTTTGCTTATTACATGATAGAAAACTGTGAAATACAAATATGAAAGCTGAAACTGAGAACTAACCTCATAGTGTTGGAGACACATGGCTATGATGTGATTTTGGGCATGAACTGGTTAGAAGAGAATCGAGTCATTATTGATTGTCAGGCCAGACAATTATTATTGCCTGGTGGAACAGTATATGATTTGAGTAAGCCCTTAGAGTTGGCTATGGACTGCCACATAAAAGTGCTGGAGATAACAACTCCAGAAGGTGAGCAGGATTGCCTGGTACTGAATGACCAGGAAATATCTGATGAACTTAGGAAAATACCTGTGGTTCAGGACTTTCCAGGGGTCTTTCCTACAGACCTGCCTGGTTTGCCACCCTTGAGGGAGGTGGAGTTTGAAATTAAGCTGGTGCCAGGAGCAGCACCAGTGTCTACTGCTCCATACAGAATGGCAGTGCCTGAGATGGTAGAACTTAGGAAGCAGTTGGATGAACTGACCTGGATAAAAAGGGTTCATTAGACCCAGTGTGTCTCCTCGGGGGGCACCTGTGTTGTTTGTGAAAAAGAAGGATGGAACCCTTAGTACTCTATATAGATTACAGAAAGTTGAATGCATTGACCATAAAGAACAAATACCCCTTCCAAGAATAGAGGATTTGTTTGATCAATTAAAAGGAGCAAGAGTGTTCTCCAAAATTGATCTAAGGTCTGGATACTTCCATCTAAGGGTAAAGGAAGAGGACATACCTAAGACTCTGCTTTCAGTTAACTAGGTATGGTCATTTTGAATATACAGTGATGCCATTTGGGCTCACTAATGCACCTGCATTCTTTATAGACTTGATGCAGAGGGTGTTCAGGGCACACCTGGACCACTTTGTGGTGGTGTTCATTGATGATATCTTGGTATATTCCAAGGATGAAGAAACTCATAAGGAACACCTTAAAGTATATGCTTGGATTACTCCAAGAACATGGTCTTTATGGAAAGCTGAATACTACAGAGTGGACAAAGGAGATATGGCGTTATAGGTCACTATAATGGATGATCATTCACTTGGCTGTGGATCCGAAGAGGTCGAGCTGTTCACCTAGGGAACTTGAGGATGCGTAGCCCCGAGGTAGTAAGGGGACCGCCAAGCTTCCTGTGGCACCAGCTGTGCATACGATGATGATCCTTTTATTTGGTCCAAAATTCCCTGAATCTGTAGGAACACTCCATAACTGGATGACCCAGTTCCTTAAATGGCAGTGCGTACTACAGGAGGACCTCACCCAGGAACAGAAAGAGTACGGCAGGAGCATTTTGTTTGATATGTTGGTGGTACAAAGCGTAACAAGTCGGTAAAACGGCGTCATATTGACAAACCGACACCATTAACAACATCATGGCCTGTTATCGGGTCAAAGATCAACGGTGAAGTATGGGCATCTAGCTACTTGATTGGAACGCCTAGACATTCCAGCGAACATCCGACCTTACACGTCCAGACAGCCATCTGACGTTAGCGGAAACCTCTATCACACACAAGTTGCATACACCCTTCCAAACGGCTGAGAATCTGTCAAAAATGGGGACTATCAACTCTGAGAAAATAGGACCATAGAGGAGAAGGACTGAACCCCTGGGGGGCGGAACCCTCAACCTGAGACTCAAAAGCAAGGACTTGAGCGTCCAAGATCTCAATACAAGAGGATCGCTCCAACAGCTCCCAAACTACTTTTTCTAACATGTCAGGCATCCTGGTGACAAACCGGCCGTCCAGGCGTTCTTCCTGTTCGGGACTCCCTCTATTCAGAACCCCGGCTACTGGTGGAAGCCCCTGCGATGACTCACTGAGTGTAAATTTTTGACATTGGAAATTGGGTTCCTGGGTCATGTGATAAGTGATCAAGGATTGGCTGTAGATCCTGAAAAGGTAAGATCAATCCTTGATTGGAAGCAGCCCCAGTGTGTAAGGGAAGTCAGAAGCTTCCTGGGGTTAGCTGGCTATTACAGAAGATTTGTGCCAAAGTTTTCTGTATTAGCAGCTCCTATGACTCAGTTAACTAGAAAGAACCAGAAATTTGTCTGGGAGCCTAAGTGTGAAGAAAGCTTTCAAGAGCTTAAAAGGAGGCTGACAACAGCTCCTGTACTAGTCCTGCCTGATCCTGAAAAGGAATATGAGGTATTTACAGATGCCTCTCATGTAGGACTAGGTTGTGTTTTAATGCAAGAAAAGCAAGCCATTGCTTTTGGGTCTAGACAGTTGAGACCACATGAGAAGAAATATCCAGTGCATGACCTGGAACTAGCAGCAGTGGTTTTTGCCCTCAAGCAGTGGAGGCATTATCTTCTTGGTAATAAATTCCAAGTGTTTACAGACCACAAAAGTCTCAAGTACCTTTTCACACAAAAGGATTTGAATATGAGACAAAGGAGGTGGTTGGAATACCTGAAGGATTTTGACTGTGTAATTGAATACACAGCTGGGAAAGCCAATGTAGTGGCAGATGCCTTGAGTAGAAACTACACTGGAATACTCAAAGGTGGTGAAATGGAGCATAAGGCCGAAAGCCTGAGTATTACTTCACTAGCCAGCCAATGGTTGGCTAAAGAAAGTGAGCAGCTGAAAGTACTCACTATTACACCAGAGTGGAAAGAGCTTATTAAGGAAGCTCAAGCTAGTGATGAAGAGCTAGAATTGATTTCTGGAAAAAATAAGGGAGAACTATTCCAGGGTTTTTCCTTCAAGCAAGGAATGTTATATTTCCAAAATAGGTTGTATGTGCCTGAAAAGGACAACCTAAGAGTTCAAATACTAGAAGAAGCTCATTCTAGTAAGCTGGGTATGCACCCAGGAGCCACAAAGATGTATCATGCTCTTAAAGCATACTTTTGGTGGCCATATATGAGGAAGGATATAAATACACTTGTGGCTAGTTGTGAAACCTGCCAACAAGTGAAGGTGGAGCACCAAAAGCCAGGGGGAAAGCTGCAGAGCTTACCCATACCTGAGAGGAAGTGGGGCTCCATCTCAATGGATTTTGTAGTGGGCATGCCACGAACAAGAAGGAGGCATAATGCCATTTGGGTCATTGTGGATAGACTGACCAAGGCAGCCCATTTTCTTCCCATGAATCTTACAGATTCTTTGGATAAGTTGGCACAACTCTACATAAGAGAGATAGTAAGATTACATGGAATACCAGATGATATAGTGTCAGATAGGGATCCTAGATTTGTCTCTAGGTTTTGGAAATCCCTGCACCTGGCACTGGGTACTAAACTTAAGTTTAGCTCTGCTTACCACCCTCAGACAGATGGACAGACAGAGAGAACTATACAAACTCTGGAAGATATGTTAAGGTGTTGTGTAATTGACTTCCAGGGTGAATGGGATGTGCATCTCCCATTGGTAGAGTTTTCCTATAACAATGGCTATCATTCAGTGATAGGAATGGCTCCTTATGAGGCTTTATATGGCAGGAGATGTGTTACTCCTCACTACTGGCATCAGCCAGAAGACAAGTTGGAATTGGGGCCAGACATTGTTAAGGAAACCACTGAGAAAATTAAGTTGATCCAGGCTAGGATCAAGACTGCAAATGATAGGCAGCAAGCCTATGGACACTTGAAAAGGAGAAGAGACCTGGAATTCCAGGAAGGAGACTGGGTGTGGCTAAAAGTTTCTCCAATGAAAGGAGTAATCAGATTTGGGAAAAAGGGGAAACTAGCACCTAGGTATGTGGGGCCATACCAAATACTGGCCAAAGTGGGAAATGTGGCATATCAACTGGACTTGCCTCCAGAACTTGGAAACATACACAATGTATTTCATGTGAGTTTGCTTAAGAAATATGTTCCAAGCTACAAGCAGATAGACACACCTACAACTGTAATTGTGGCACCTAATCTTACTTATGAAGAAGTGCCAATCTAGTTCCTGACCAAAGATACCAGGAAGTTGAGGAGTAGGTGGATTTCAATGATCAAGGTGCAGTGGAGTAACCATACTCTAGAGGAGGCCACCTGGGAAGTAGAACAAGAAATTGCCTCTAGGTATCCTCAACTGTACCATAAGTTGGTGAAGAATTTGGAGGACCAAATTCTTTAAGGAGGGAGGAATTGTTAGGTACCTCCTAAGTGCTTGGCTTAGGCCAAGGAATATCAAGGAAAAACCAAGGAGAGTGAGAGAAAATAGAAAGGGGAAATAAGAGAAGCTCTGGAGACTGGTATAGTGACTTATGTGCAAAACTAGAGACTTTCAGGACTTAATTGCACATAGAAAATATACTATGGGAAAGCTGGCAGAAAACAGAGAAAGGGGACCAAAATGTACACTTAAATGAGTGGTACAATTAAAACTATCCACTTCAAGTTGATCATTTCGGCCATGCAAGTTTAATGGGTGACTAGTGCAAGACTAGCCCAAATTTGGGAGACAACAATGATTACTAGTCAAAATCTTGTCTTCCACTATGTGTACTATTCACTAGTTAACTAAACAAACTAACTAGTTTGTAGTCTAGTTATGGCCGGTTATGCATGGGAGTTTTTGTGACCTTGGTACTTGTGTTACCTTGTGCTTGGCATTATGAGCCAAGATAAGACTTGAGTGTCCATTTTAAAACAAGTTTGAGTGGCGGCTTTGAGTATTTATGGAGTTAAGGGCTACATTGCACCATGCATTTTATTGGAAGGCAAAAGTTAGCATTGTAGCTAACTAAAACACAAGTCCATTTGGCCGAAACTAGTCAAGGCCTCATTTCCTTCACTTGACCGAAACTTGTTTAGCTCTTGTTCTTGAGTTCTCTCAAGCTTGGTCTCGGATTCAAGCTTCATTGGAGAGGTGTGGAGCTTGGGTGATGAATTCATGCTTGAAAGTTTGATTTCAGTGCTAGACTACTCCAAATTCAAGTTGTTCTTGAAGAATCAAGCCAAGGCCGAGAAGGAATCAAGCTAGGGTTCTTGAGGTAACTTCAATGTTTCCTTGAATTCATGGTAGTTCTTCCATGTACAAGGAACTTAAGTGTTCAATTGAAGTTATGTTAAGCTAAATGAGCAAAGTATGTCTCGGTTTGGAGGTGGATTGTTGGCCGAATGTGTTCTTGGTGTTCTTCTTCATTTCCATGGAAATTAATCCATGACTAAGTGTTGTTGTTGCCTATTTGTTGTTGTGCTAGGCAAATTTGAGCAAGGAACATCAAGTTGAACAAAAGGAAGTTTGGCTGAAAAGTGCACTTGAGGTAAATGTGTGTTCCTCATTTGTTTACATGGCATTGATGCCATGGTCATTGATAAATGATGAGTTGGTGAACATGTGTTGGTTTACAGTGATAAGGAACATTGATATGTGAAGTTTGGCTTTATGGCCGAGAGCTTGAAATGGCATGATTTGGTGCTCATAACTTGAATACATGGTAATGATGCCATGAAACATTAGTTATTGATGTTTTGATGTGTATGTGTGGAGTTGGTTGATAGAGAACATATGTATGTGAAGGTGTGCACTTTGGCCGAGAACTTGATTTAGAATATCATGATGTACGTCAATGAGTTACATGGTAATTGTGCCATGAGCATTGTCATTTGATGGTCACTTGAGCATGTTTTGGGTTAGTTGGATGAATGACACAAATATGTGAAAATGTGTACTTTGGCCGAGAGCTTAGTTTATGGTAACATAGTGCATTTCACTTGGTTACTTGGCAATGATGCCATGGATGATGTACATTGATGACTAGAACATCATATGGAATGTTAGAATGATGGGCAGCACTTGTATGGATATATTGGGCCTTTTGGCCGAGAAGCTTAAGTGTGGGAATATCATAGTGTTCTTCATATGAATCATGGTAGTTTAATCCATGAGTTTGTGTGTTAATGCCTATGTTTTACTATGATAGGCATTGAGGTTGAAGAACACTTGGACACTTAAAGCTTGTGTGTGACCGAGAGCTATTGAGGTAGGGTTCACTGGCACTTGACTTTGCTTGGTAATGTACACCATGGTTCAAGTGTCTAGAGTGGCTAAGTGATGGTTAAAATGTGCCATATGACCTTAGTTTCTTGATGGGCTTATTGGTTATACTTGGTTGTTCTGTTGATTAGCTAATTAACTATGGGTACATGTACTAGAAATGCAAGTAAATGTGGCCTATTTGCTTGGCATTTTGGGAGCTCCAAATGGAATGGTATATTGGTGAGTTTGTGTGCAAGAAATGCACATGGGTACATGTATGGCTTATATGGCCGAGAGCTACAATGTGGAGTGTGGGTGTGTACTTGTGTGCTTTGGTGTTTCCTTGTGCATGCTAACCCCACTTATGAAATATTTGACTTATTTATCCATCTTGTATATGCATATGCCTGTTTTTCTTGTCTTGGTGTTTGTTTTGCAGGTTGAGCTATCTAATAGGAGGTTAAGCTTTGAGTGATTACTCAGCTTAACTAAATAGACTCAATATGAGTTGTATATGTTTAAGGTGAATCCTACTGAGTTATATGCTCACTGCCCATCCTTTATTTTTCAGGCAAGGACATTCGGCCTGAGTAGAGTTTACTAGCTTGTTGCTTGTGTTTGCCCTAACTTTGCTTGTAGGTATGTGCCAATGAGTGCTTGGCTTAGTAATTTGGTTTCATTACATGTCTTATTCTTAGTTGGCCGAGACTTACATTTTAAGTTTGCAGGCTGTAGAGTGGGAACTGTCTAGGAAAAGCATGGATACCTGGACCTTAGCTCTGATTGTGGTTTTCACCTTTATGACCATGAACATGGCCATAGGTCTAGTGCTGCAGTGTGTACTTCTATATGGGATTTTGAAGGTTCTGTTTGACCATTAGGAGTATGGCCTTGGTATGTAATAACTTGGCATGAGTACTTTTGGTTTCATGGCATGTGTAGCCATGTTATGGTTGCTAGGTAGACTACCCTTTTTGTGTTAATATGTGTAGTCTTTAACACCTAGACTTATGATGCTTTATGGGTTTTGTATGCCAAGTTATGTATGGGTTATGGATGGCATTAAGCTTGTTATGTATGCTGGATGTTATGGGCCAAGGTTTGGCACCTTTATGTGATTAGTATGGGCTTTGCATCAGAAAAATGTTGTACACAAGTATATGTACCTTAGTTGGCCGAGAGCACCATGCTTATAACACTTGTGGTTTTCAGAAATCTAAACCAACCTTGTGGGCTTCTTGGTTGCCATATAGTTGGTACACTTGATGCACAACATGTATGCACTTAAATTGCATTTAAGTGTTGCCTTGCTTGTTATGCAAGTTATTATGTGAAACCTTGCTTGTTGTGCAAGTTAGGGGTTTTGGGCCTTGCCCTTGCTGCAAGTTGTTAATCGACCTTTGTTAAAGCCACCTGGGCCACCTCCCAGGCCTCATTAACTTAAGAAAATAAGACTTAAAAGTTGCCTTTGATTGCTAGGCCGAGAGCTAGGAACCTAATTATGAAGTTGGGCTTGTGAGCTAGTTAGGAACTTTTAGGCCAGGGCCTGAGTGAGGTGTGACACCTAGTGTCCAACATGGCTACATGTCATGAATCCCAAAAGCTAAAACAAGCCAAGTTATTACATACCAAGACCACTAGGTGGTCAAACATAACCTTAAGTATGCCATACAAAAGTACACACTGCAGCACCAAAACCCAATAGCCTGATTCATTGTCATGAAAGAAAATACTATGATCAAAGCCAAAGTCCAAGTATCCATAGCCCTCCTAGACAAGTCTCCAACTATAGCCTGCAAACTTAGTTCATAAGTCTCGGCCAACCATATATATATATATATAAGACTTGTAATGAACCCTAAATGATAAGCCAAGCACACATTGGCACATACCTTGTTAAAATAAGCAAAATTAGTGCAAAACACAAGCAACAAGCAATCCTTGGTAGCACTACTCAGGCCGAATATCTTTGCCTGAAATAAAAGGATGGGCAGTGAGTATAACTCAGTAGGATTCACTTATATACATATACAACTCAAATTGAGTCTATTTAGTTAAGCTGAGTAATCACTCAAAGCTTAACCTCCCAACTGCTAGCTTTGCCTGCAAAACAAACACAAAGACAAAGAAACCAAGCATATACATACTATAATATCATAAGTGGGGTTAGCAAGCACATGGAAACACCAAAGCACACAAGTACACACACACACTCCACATGTTTGCTCTCGGCCATAATGAACCATACATGTACCCATGTGCACAATGCACACAATTCACCATCAAACAACTTACTTCCACATAGAGCTCCAAAATGTCAAGCAAATAGGCCACATTTACTTGCATTTCTAGTACATGTACACTAGTCAATTAGCTAATCAACAATTCAACCAAGTAAAAACTTTAAAGCCCATCAAGCAACTAAGGTCCTTTGGCAAAATTTTAACCATCACTTAGCCACTATTAAACACTTGAACCATGGTAGATATATTACCAAGCAATATCAAGTGCCAGTGAACCCTACCTCAATAGCTCTCGGTTACAACCAAGCTTCAAGTATCCAAGTGTTCCTCAATCACAATGCCTACCAAATCAATCACATAGGCATCAACCACACATACTCATGGACTAACTACCATGTACTCCAAGAAGAACACCATATAATACTAACTCAAGCTCTCGGCCAAATAGACCAATTTCATATATGTATGTGCTACCCATCATTCTAACTCAATACATGGTCAACAAGCATCAAATGAAGCTTGTTCATAGCACATTTACTGTGTAATCAAGTGAACAACACCTAGTTACACTAACCCATGCTCTCGGCCATAATGTCCTTTTTCACATAACAATGTTCATCATCAATTTAGTCCATCGTATAGCCACCAAATCACCAATAAACATTGTTCATGGCATCATTACCATGTATTCAATCAATGGACACCAAATTATACTAATTCAAGCCCTCGACCATAAAGCCCAACTTCACACACTAATGTTCTTCATCATTCTAATCCAACATATGATCACTAAAACATCATTAACCAACGTTCATGACACTAATACCATGTAATCAAATGAGGAACACACAATTACCTCAAAATGCACCTTTCGGACAAACTCCAACTTGCTCAACTTGATGTTCTTCACTCAAACTTGCATAGCACAAGAACAAATATGCAACATACTGTTGGGTTTTGAGAGCCAAACAAGTGCAGCGGAATTTAACTGAAACCCTTTAGGATCCAAGTGAAACGGGATAAACCGGGTGTTCAAAAAATTTTCATATACCTAATTTTTGATTGAGATCTCTCACTCAATTGTAGAGTCGAATCACAAAACTCGAATAGTTGACATGTTTAAGCTCTCTATCGTATCCACACGAGCATCTCGGGATCACCACGCTTCCACAGTGTCCCAGCAGATGCGTTTCTCTTGCGCTCGCAGTGCTAGCTTGCGTCCTCCAAGGAATTGCAAGAGAAGAGTGCGACTGTCCTTTTGGGAGGCTAGGGCAAGGAGACCTGCGAATTTCTCACTAAAAGTTGTATTTATAGTGAGACTCAACTTCCAGGCCTAATGGGTTTCAAAGCCCTAATCCAATTAGGCTTTAATTTCGGGCTTAATAATGGCTCAACTTTTGGGCCCATTATTAATATGAAATTAAAGTGAAACCATAACCCAAATAATTAGCCCATGCACTCTAATGATCCAAATAGCTCTATGTGTGTGACCCAATAGGCTCTTACCACGTTGGCAATGATCATAAATCACATTTATGATCATAAGCAATGAGCGGTGTCTAGCAACACATCATTGCTACCCAAGTGACAAGATTGTCGATGATTCGACTAAACCTTTATGATCATCACCGATATATGCCATTGTCCCTTTGTCCAAGATATCAAGACTAAGCACGAGACATGGAATGTGTCACTCTCGTATAGCCCAATCTTTGGTTTCTTGATTACCGAGTAGACCAACTTAAACTGATGACATTGATATCATATATCAACTCATCCGAGCATGGCCATGCATTTTCTAAGTCTCACTCTATCAAGGGGCCCGAAGATATCACTCCCGTTACATAGGAGGGACAAATCCCATCTTGATCATACAAATCCCTCCGCATGATATGTGACATACCCAATGACCTCCTTCAAGTTCACTCAGTTACGAGCAACAAAGGAAAGTATCAAAGTATGTGACTCACATGTAGGGAACCTTGATGATCTTAGGTCGAAGGACTACATATACCATGATCACTATGAGAATCACTTATGACACTCATATAACGATCCATGTAGTGTTCTCATGGTGGGTCGGTCCAGTACACAAGTTCTCCAACTTGTACCCATATGTAGACTACATATCTCATATTAGTCTCCACATATGCTAGTCGTTATGTATTATTGCAACCCGCTCCACAATAATACTAGACCAGGGACTTTTAAGAATATCATTATTCTAGGGTTACAATTATGTTTGTTAAGTTACGCAGGAACAAAACAACAAACATAATTGCTGGATTAATGCCTTAATAAAATATCATGACTCAATGTGCAAAAATACAATCATCTCATGATTGGCTTTTGGGCACAACACTAACAATCTCCCACTTGCACTAAAGCCAATCATCCATGTATCTAATACCGATGGACCTAGAATGGCTATCATGCTTTTGCTGCGTAAGGGGCTTTGTCAGTGGATCAGCAATGTTGCTATCTGTCGAAGTCCTGCATATCCTTACATCACCCCTCTCGATGATCTCCCTGATGAGATGATAGCGTCGGAGTATGTGTTTGGATCGCTGGTGAGATCGAGGTTCCTTAGCCTGTGCGATTGCTCCATTGTTGTCACAATAGAGCTCTATCGGGTCGGTAATGCTTGGAACCACTCCAAGTTCAGTGATGAACTTCTTGATCCAAACTGCCTCCTTCGCAGCATCAGAGGCGGCAATGTACTCAGATTCTGTTGTAGAGTCAGCTACTGTCTCTTGCTTTGAACTCTTCCAGCTCACAGCACCACCACCAATACAAAACACATAACCAGATTGCGATCTAAAATCATCCTTATCGGATTGGAAGCTTGCATCGGTGTAACCCCTTACAACGAGCTCATCTTCACCTCCAAAGACCAAGAATGCATCCTTAGTCCTTCGTAAGTACTTAAGGATGTTCTTAACAGCTGTCCAGTGACTCTCACCGGGGTTCGATTGGTACCTACTCGTCATGCTCAAAGCATATGAGACATCGGGACGAGTACATATCATGGCATACATGATAGATCCAATTGCTGAGGCATATGGAATCTTACTCATGCGCTCTCTCTCCTCAGGTGTACTCGGACACTGAGATCTAGAAAGAGTGATACCATGTGACATGGGCAAGAATCCTTTCTTGGAATCTTGCATGCTAAACCTCTTTAGCACCTTGTCAATATATGTACTTTGACTTAGGCCAAGAAGCTTTCTAGATCTATCTCTATAGATCCTGATGCCTAACACATAGGCTGCTTCACCCAAGTCCTTCATAGAGAAACATTTCCCCAGCCAAGTCTTCACAGACTGTAGCTCAGGAATGTCATTCCCGATGAGTAGTATGTCATCTACATACAACACCAAGAAGACAATAGCGCTCCCACTAACCTTCTTGTAGACACAAGGTTCATCTTCATTTTTGATAAAACCAAACTCTTTGATTGCTTCATCAAAATGAAGATTCCAACTTCGAGAAGCTTGCTTCAGTCCATAAATGGACCTTTGCAACTTGCACACTTTATTGGCATTCTCAGGAGTGACAAAACCCTCAGGTTGTGTCATGTACACATCCTCAAGTAGCTTTCCATTTAGGAATGCAGTTTTGACATCCATTTGCCATATCTCATAATCATAGTGTGCAGCAATAGCAAACAAAATTCGGATGGATTTAAGCATAGCAACTGGTGAAAAAGTTTCATCATAGTCAATACCATGAATTTGCTTGAAACCTTTTGCAACCAATCGTCCCTTAAAGGTAATCACATTACCATCCATGTCAGTTTTCTTCTTGAAAACCCATTTGCACCCTATGGGTTTTACCCCTTCAGGTGGGTCAACCAAAGTCCATACTTGGTTTTCATACATGGATTCCATCTCGGATTTCATGGCCACTAGCCACTTCTCAGAGTCAGGCCCTGACATAGCTTGTTGGTAGGTTGTGGGCTCATCCTGATCCATGAGCATCACATCACCAGTGTGAGTCATGAGAAATCCATATCTCTCGGGCTCACGCCGAATCCTACCAGACCTACGTGGGCTCTGTGCTACAGGAACAGACTCTTGAACCACAACATCTTGTGGTGTCTGTTCAGGTTCCATTTCAGGTTCGATGTCTCCTTGTTGTTCTTGAATTTCTTCAAGTTCTACTTTCCTCCCACTAGTTCCTTTAGAGATAAACTCTTTCTCTAAAAAGACACCAGTTCGAGCAACAAACACTTTTTGCTCAGAAGGATTGTAGAAATAGTAACCCTTTGTTTCTTTGGGATACCCAACAAAAAGGCATTTTTGAGATTTGGGCCCTAGTTTGTCAGAGGATTGACGTTTCACATAAGCGTCACAGCCCCAAATCTTCATAAAAGACAAATTGGGACGCCTCCCACTCCATATCTCATATGGTGTCTTTTGAACCGATTTAGATGGAACTCGGTTTAGTGTAAAAGCGGCTGTCTCTAGAGCATGTCCCCAAAAGGAGTTTGGAAGGTCAGCTTGACTCATCATAGAGCGAACCATGTCTAACAGAGTTCGATTTCTCCTTTCAGATACACCATTCCATTGAGGTGTACCTGGTGGAGTGAGTTGTGATACTATACCACACTCCTTCAGATAGTCAAGGAATTCTCGATCCAAGTACTCTCCACCTCGATCTGATTGAAGCACTTTGATACTCTTCCCGAGTTGATTCTCTACTTCATTCTTGAATTCTTTGAACTTTTCAAAGGATTCTGACTTGTGTCTCATGAGATACACATAGCCATATCTGCTGAAGTCATCAGTGAAAGTAATGAAGTATTGGAAACCTCCTCTAGCTTGTGTAGACATAGGGCCACATACATCACTATGTATGAGTCCTAGTAAGTCATTAGCCCTTTCACTTTGCCCTGTGAATGGGGCTTTGGTCATCTTGCCCAACAAACATGACTCACATGTCTCATATGATTCAAAATCAAATGAGTCCAAGAGTCCATCCTTATGGAGCTTGGATATGCGGGTCTCATTTATATGGCCCAAGCGACAGTGCCAGAGATAGGTCGGGTTTGAATCATTTAATCTGACCTTCTTGGTATTCACATTATAGATTGGATCTTCGAGGTCTAGAACATACAACCCATTGCTAAGTTGAGCACTACCATAAAAGATTTCATTCAAATAAATAGAACAACATTTGTCCTTTATTATAAATGAAAAACCTTTCTTGTCCAAACAAGAAACAGAAATCAAATTTCTACTAATAGTAGGCACAAAGTAGCAGTTGTCTAATTCTAAAACTAATCCACTAGGTAAAGTGAGAACATAAGTCCCTACGGCTAAGGCAGCAACCCTTGCTCCATTTCCAACACGTAGGTCCACTTCACCTCGGGCCAATCTTCTACTTCTACTTAGATCCTGCACATTTGCACAAATGTGAGATCCACATCCAGTATCCAATACCCAAGATGAGGAAGTAGAAAAGTTAGCCTCTATAACAAAAATACCTGAAGTGGAAGTCTTACTTCCCTTTTCCTTAGCAAGTTCTTCAAGATAGAGCTTGCAGTTGCGCTTCCAGTGTCCAGGTTGCTTACAATGGAAGCACTCCCCTTCCTTTGCCACACCACCCTTTGGTTTCAGTGCAGCTGAAGAAGAATTAGCATTGGACTTTCCATTAGCTTTATCCTTCTTCTTGTTGGCTTTTCCCTTTCCCTTGCCCTTTTGAACCATCAAAATGGGCTTAGCCTTCTTAAGGTTTTGCTCAGCAGTTCTCAACATGTTGAGCAATTCAGGGAGGGACTTGTCAAGGTCGTTCATGTTATAGTTCATGACGAACTGACTGTAGCTTTCAGGCAACGATTGCAAGACTACATCAATAGCCAACTCTTTCTGAAGAGCAAATCCCAAATTCTCAAGATTCTCAATGTACCCAATCATCTTGAGCACATGAGGACCCACGGGACTTCCCTCAGACATCTTGCACTGAAACAATGCCTTAGAGGTCTCAAACCTCTCATGCCTAGCTTGCTCTTGGAAAAGCATTTTGAGATGTTCGATCATATCGAACGCCCCCATGTTCTCATGTTGCTTCTGAAGCTCAGATTCCATGGTAATAAGCATGAGGCATGCAACATCCAAAGCATCATCAGAATGCCTCTTGTGAGCATCCCTTTCAGCTCTTGGAGCAGTGGCAGCAGGCTCATTCGGAATGGGCTGCTCTAGGACATAAGCCTTTCTCTCTTGTTTGAGGACTATCCTCAAGTTTCGGTACCATTTGAGAAAGTTGGTCCCATTCAGTTTTTCCTTCTCAAGGATCGATCGCAACGAAAGTGTCGATGTGTTTTGTGCCATGGTTATCTACAACAGTAAATATGCAGTGTAAGAGTCATGTATTTTAATTCATTTAATAAGGACTTTTATTAAACGATACTCCCACTATTTTCCTCAAAATAATAACCCTCGATATTATTTTGGAACACCTCGGCGCTAAGGTATTCTAGTGGGCCAAGATCCATATTTGACCACAACCTGAGTCAGCTTTGGCTTTTCTCTCAAGTTACAGCTATTTAGGTAGGCAACTCCTTGCCAATTGCATCTTATGCAACTCTTGGATAGTTGGGTGAACAACACTTGTCCAAGCTCATCTCATGAACTTAAGCCCAACTCTATGCCTCTAAGTCCCTAATCCTATTAGGATGACTTAGTTAAGTCAGACCCAAAGTTAGCAATTTGGATATCACTATTATCCCATCGCGCCTTACCAAGATGAACATAGGTGCTTTGCTTTGGCAAACCCACCTAATGTTGATCAAAGTCTTGACGAGTGCCAACATTTGGAAGGCATCACATTTAATGACTTAATATTTGTTTGAGGGATTTTTCTTTTGATCTCACCAATTTGTTATCTCCGGTTGTTTTATACATGCATCACATACAAATATAAAACATGCATCTCATGCTTACAAGAAAATAAATGTGACATGGTTATAGCCCAAACTATGTGATATTCTCAAGCCAATGAGAATATCATAAAAGCCTAAGAAAAGAAAAGAGTCTTCACAAGCTCCTTCTCTTCCTTTCTTGGTTGCCCTTTTGTTGTCATCTCCTTGGACATGCCTCCTTGGATGATCCTTAGACATACAACCTTGGATGATCCCATAATGCACTATTACATCAATAATAGAAACCTCGAGTTACATTCGAGGGGAGTAAGGTGAGAAGAGAATGTACAATGAGAGTGATAAGAAAAGGCACGACTCGCAGGCCGTATTTACAAGTACAACCAATCAAGGGCTATAACCATGCACCATGCTTCAAACACCAATCAGCATATCATGTCAAATCTCATTCAACAAAGATGCATGCCAATTTTCGCGCGTTGATTAACCAGTTTTTATTTATGTGGCGCTTCGCATACGGCGGTCCCGCTGGCCGGTCAGCGGGCGGTGGTTCCGCTGACCGGTCAGCGGACGGGGTCAAGGGGAGCCGCCCTTGCGGGGGGTTGTGGGGGGCAGCGCCCCCCTGGCGCAAAAAATTGTCTTACAATTGCTTAGCCCGAAATCTTCTATTTCGAGCAAGTAGGCACCCGAGACTCCTCCATTCGAGCCACCAAAAATACCTTACTTTCGGTGCCCGAACAGGCCGAATCCGAACAAAGCTAGGGTTTTTGCAACTATTGCAAGAATCCTAATCCATATAGGTATCTCATACCATTCAATTTCGGGTTAATCTCATTAACCAATTTGTGTCGTTTCTTCATATATCTCATATGTTCATTACGAGTTCCGGTTTCATGCATCATGAATCAATCTAATTAATCATGGCCGAAAAGCAACCGAACACATAGCATCATGCGATTCAACACTCAATCCCGATTTAGGGTTTCACCAGTAGCTCTGATACCACTGTTGGGTTTCGGGAGCCAAATAGCGCAGTGGAATTTAACCGAAACCCTCCAGGATCCAAGTGAAACGGGGTAAACCGGGTGTTCGAAAATTTTCATACCTAATTTTCAGTTGAGATCTCTCACTCAACTGTAGAGTCGAATCACAAAACCTGAACAGTTGACGTGTTCAAGCTCTCTATGGTATCCACACGAGCCTCTCGGGATCACCACGCTTCCACCACGTCCCGGCAGATGCGTTTCTCTTGCGCTCGCAGTGCTAGCTTGCGTCCTCCAAGGAATTGCAAGAGAAGAGTGTGGCTGTCCTTTTGGGAGGCTAGGGCAAGGAGACCTGCGAATTTCTCACTTAAAAGTTGTATTTATAGTGAGACTCAACTTCCAGGCCTAATGGGTTTCAAAGCCCTAATCCAATTAGGATTTAATTTCGGGCTTAATAATGGCTCAACTCTTGGGCCCATTATTAATACGAAATTAAGTGAAACCATAACCCAAATAATTAGCCCATGCACTCTAATGATCCAAATAGCTCTATGTGTGCGACCCAATAGGCTCTTGCCACGTTGGCAATGATCATAAATCACATTTATGATCATAAGCAATGAGCGGTGTCTAGCAACACATCATTGCTACCCAAGTGACAAGATTGTCGATGATTCGACTAAACCTTTATGATCATCACCGATATATGCCATTGTCCCTTTGTCCAAGATATCAAGACTAAGCACGAGACATGGAATGTGTCACTCTCGTATAGCCCAATCTTTGGTTTCTTGATTACCGAGTAGACCAACTTAAACTGATGACATTGATATCGTATATCAACTCATCCGAGCATGGCCATGCATTTTCTAAGTCTCACTCTATCAAGGGGCCCGAAGATATCACTCCCGTTACATAGGAGGGACAAATCCCATCTTGATCATACAAATCCCTCCGCATGATATGTGACATACCCAATGACCTCCTTCAAGTTCACTCAGTTACGAGCAACAAAGGAAAGTATCAAAGTATGTGACTCACATGTAGGGAACCTTGATGATCTTAGGTCGAAGGACTACAGATACCCTGATCACTATGGGAATCACTTATGACACTCATATAACGATCCATGTAGTGTTCTCATGGTGGGTCGGTCCAGTACACAAGGTCTCCAACTTGTACCCATATGTAGACTACATATCTCATATTAGTCTCCACATATGCTAGTCGTTATGTATTATTGCAACCCGCTCCACAATAATACTAGACCAGGGACTTTTAAGAATATCATTATTCTAGGGTTACAATTATGTTTGTTAAGTTACGCAGGAACAAAACAACAAACATAATTGCTGGATTAATGTCTTAATAAAATATCATGACTTAATGTGCAAAAAGACAATCATCTCATGACTGGCTTTTGGGCACAACACTAACAACAACAACACTTAGTCATGGATTAATTTCCATGGAAATGAAGAAGAACATCAAGTTCATTCATCCAACACATTCGGCCAACAATGGGCTTACAAACCAACACCAAGCTTGTTCAATTAACTCAATCTAACAACAATTGAGCTCCTAAATCCCTTGTTCATGGAAGAAAATACCATGGATTCAAGGAAATACCAAAGTTACCTCAAAACCCTAGCTTGGTTGGTTCAGCCCTTCTTAATTCTTCAAGTTCAAACTTGAAATTGAAGTAGTCTAGCACCAAAATCAATCTCCCAAGCTTGAATCCTTCACCCAAGCTCCACACTCCTTCAATGAATCTTGAAATCGAGACCAAGTTTGAGAGAACTCAAGAACATGAGCTAGACAAGCTTTTGGCCAAGGAAAGAAATAAGCCCGAAATGTCAAGGTAAATGTCTTGACTAGTTTCGGCTGAAATGACTTGGGTTTTAGTTAGCTAAAATGCTAACTTTGGCTTCCATTAATTTGCATGAGACAATGTAGCCCCCAAATCCATATAATCACAATGCTGCCCTTAAAACTTGTGTCTAAATGGACATTTAAGTCACTTCATGGCCCATAATGCCATGCACAACACAACACAAGTACCAATGTACTATAATTGCCCATGAGTAACCCGCCGTATAACTAGACAACAAACTAGTTAGTTTAACTAGTTAACTAGTGAATAGTACTTTAGTGGTAGACAAGATTTGATTAGTAATCATTGTTGTCTCCCACAATTTGGCTTAGTATGGCACTAGTTACCTTAAAAACTTGCATGGCCGAATATGCCAACTTTAAGTTTGTAGTTTTAATTGTACCACTCATCTAAGTGTACAATTTGATCCCCTTTCTCTGTTTTCTGTCAGCTTTCCCATAGTCCAGTTTCTATGTGCAGTTAAGGTCTGAAGGTTTCCAGTTTTGCACATAGGTCACTGTACTAGTTTCCATAGTTCCCCTCACTCTTCCTTTTTATTTTTCCTTGTTTTCCTTTGTTCTCCTTGGCCTAAGCCAAGCACTTAGGAGGTGCCTAACACCTTCGGGTGTGGATGGCAGAGCAATCTTCGGCGCGAGCTTGGGCCGAGAGTGAGCTAGCGATGACCAAGCTTTTTTGTGCCAACGCGGCATTGACTAGCACCAAATTGATTCGGATAACCAGGGAGAAGGTGGCTGCTGTTCGGGATGAGTTTTTGAGGAGCCAGCAGGACCTTATAAAAGACTTCTCTCATAAGATGGCCGTCCTTGGCATGAAGGTTGTGAGCCTAACCTCAGCCAATGAAGTCATTCTAAAGGAGAAGGAGGAAGAGACTGCTCTTTTGGCGATGTCTACTACTGATAATGCCAACCTCCGAGCCGAGGTCGACATGGTGAAGGAGGACAATGCCAAGCTTCGATCCGAGGTCATTATGCTGAAGAAGGACTCAAAGAACAAGAAGAAGGTACAAGAGTTAGAGAAGGAGGTTGCAGACCTTCGAAAGCAAGTCTCGGATCCTCAGAACGAGGCGGATGACTTAGACGTGGCTAGGGATAAAGCTGTCCAGTCAACGAAGGTTGCTTTTCAGGATGGTTTCTACCTAGCCCGTCATCAGTTTCACAAGAAGTATCCGGACCTTGACCTCTCCTTTTTGGTGGCCATGGATTTTCCCGAGGGTCCTCGGTGGGCTTGGTCAAAGATAGAGCTCCTCAACCTGTCACTTGCTTCATTTCCAAAGCCGTCGGCCAAAGGCAGCGGAGCTGGAGCTTCTCATGATGCCGAGGCCCCCTAGATATCCTAGGGCTTTTTTCCTTCTTCTTTTTCTTTGTGTTTTTCTTTTCTTTGTAACCTTTCCCCTGCATCAGCATTTTGATTAATAAATTCTCACAATTTGGCTAAGTGTTCTGAGTAATCAACATTTCGAGCGATCTTTTCCACTGATCCTGGCCACATTCGGTCCAGGGACTTCACAACATTTTTCGCTTACGATTTTTTCCCGACCACCATTGGTTAAGAGAGTTTGGGAGAAACCCTTGTCATTTTCCCTCTCTTCCTGACCATGTTCGGTCAAGGGAGTTTGGGAAAATCCTTTGTCATTTTCCATATTTTCCTGACCATATTCGGTAAAGGGAGTTTGGGAAAACAGTTTCTCGTTTTCCATCTGTTCCTGACCATACTCGGTCAAGGGAGTTTGAGAAAACCCTTGTCCTTTTCCATCTCTTCCCGACCATGTTCGGTCAAGGGAGTTTGGGAAAACCCTTTGTCGTTTTCCATCTGTTTCTGACCATATTCGGTCAAGGGAGTTTGGGAAAACCCTTTCTCGTTTTCCATCTTTTCCCGACCATATTCGGTCAAGGGAGTTTGGGAAAACCCTTTCTCATTTTCCATCTTTTCCCGACCATATTCGGTCAAGGAAGTTTGGGAAATCCCTTGTCATTTTCCATCTCTTCCCGACCATTTCGGTCAAGGGAGTTTGGGAAAAACTTCTTGTTCGTTTCTCCCACCGATCTTTTGGGCACGTGTTTGTTATCAGCGAAGTTCACTTAGGCCAATTCTAGCCTGCTTTTGTCAGCCATATTCGACGGACTTCCCCATTTTTTGGGCGTGTTGCCCACTTAACTAGGGAAACATGAAATTTGGGAAAAACATGACCTTCGGGAGCGCGTGCTTCAGCTTTGTTGGACGGGTGCTTTCGCATAGAGGAAAACTTTTGTACTTTAGAGAAATTTTCTCTTGTACACTTTCTTGTGTAAAATTCTAAGTATAGAATTCTTTTAAGACATCTGAATGCTACGCATTTTTTAGTTTTCCTCCTTTGGCACCACCAAGCTTGTATACTCCCTTTTGGACCTTGTCTACTCCCACATGGCCGAGGTACTTTAAAACTCGTCCTTTCGGAGGATGAGGTGGCCCTTTGCCATTCTTTTCGACCCATTTTGCAGATTTGCACTTATGGCCACCTCTTGTTGAGGGGCAATTCTTTTGAGCTTGGCCATTCTTTCGTGTTCGGCAATTAGGTCGAGCTTACTTTTCAACCCGAGGTCATTTCCTTTCCCATCGAACACTTTCATTCTAGCAGGTGGCCGTGCTACTTCAAATCGATAAAGGCCTCCGTACTGGAGATAAGTGAGAAAGGTGCTTCCCCCATGGTTCCTTTGAGAGTTATTTGGTAACTCTTAGATACGATAGGAAATTTTCCTGGCCATTTTCCCCTTGCTTCCTCCAACTTCTTTTGTAGTCCCTTTTTTATAGCTCTTTTGGGCAACTTTGTCTGTCTGTTGCTCGGAAGTCGAGTTAGTAGGCCGAGGTGGTTTCTTATGCTGGGGCTGATGACAGATTCTTGAAATCATTTGTCTATAGACTGGGAATCATTATTGGCCAGTATTACTGCTGGTATGCCACCAGACGAACTTTTTGTGCATTTTCTGCCAGCATGGTTGCTAGGTGTTCTGCCCTACCCTGCTCAGTGAAGTAGTTCTTTACTTCACATCTTCGGGTGATGTCAGGAGCGGCTCGGTGGTGTACTTTCTCCGAGGTAATCCGCTGAGAAGGCAGTCTTCGGGTGCTGGCTCGTTCTTGGTCATTTTCACATTTCCTGGATGAATTGCCCCGCACTTTTTTACCGATATATATTAATAACGGAGTTGCGTACCTTTGCCTGCATGGGTTTCCCTTAATCTGAAAATATCGCCCGGAACATCTTTGCACTGTCTGCTGCTTGGGATCCTTTGGTTCCGAGGATCTTTCAGCCTTTTGTCCGAGGTTGTTACACCTAGCGTTGCCATACTCAGAAGTCCCAACACTTCTGGTGATCAAAATTTGATCATTTCGGTGGCCTTCCTGCTTTTGGGCCGTCGAGGGGGTATCCCAGCGTCCTGACGTTCTGCACTGGGGGTTCCACTGGCAAAGAGTTTCCTTCGCTCTGGGTGCCTTATTGGTTCCAGCCTTCCCTCTTTTTGGGATTTCGGCGGTGTAGTCTGCCAGTACCTGGGCGTTCACTGCCCTTCTATGCTCATGCGTGATGTAGTACTTTCTGATTTTGATGCACCATTTTGATAATCTTTTTCGAATGCTCTACCTTTTTTTGCGACATCGCGCAGGGGTTGGTTGCTTCGGACAGCGATAGCACGTTCAGGGAAGTAGAATCAGTTCCTTCTACCCACTAGTCAAGTCATAGACGACTTTTCGGGGTAATGGGCCTTGATTTTGTTGTCGAGGAGATGACAATTTTTCCTTAGGTGCCGAACTCGGGAAGGTCCGGGCCATTTTCCCCTTGCTTTTCCCGTAGATCATATTCCGAAGGGGCATGATTCCCGCCGGGAACTAGTCCTGTTGATCTCTGCTTCCCACACGTCTGTGACTTGAGACGGGACCTTTCCCCTTAACGAGATGGCGTTCCGAAGGGGCTTTGGTTTGAACTCAGCTGCGCCCTTCTTTGGCCTGGCTACAGCATCATCGCGACCACGGCAAAGCGTGGGTATTCACGCAGGAAGCTTATGGTGGTAGTCAGTGGGCATTTACCCCTAGGCAGGTGAATCCCTGCTGCCATTGTTCGGTTGCCCGTTGAATTTTTGGCGCGGACGGGGACTTCGGCAATCCCTCCTCTTTAGAATGCCGAACTTCCAACTTCGGCAACCTGGTAGTGATTTCCCACAGACGGCGCCATATGATGCCGTCTGGTGGTGGCGGAGCTAGCATCTACACTGTGTGCAGTGATGAAGGCGGCAGGGCCCTGGAAAAAGACTAGCGTCCTGGGAGTGATTTCCTTAAGTGATGGCCGGCAGCTCCTTAGTTCTGTGGTTGGGAGCTAATGGGAAGTTCCCGCGGTGTGACAGGGAGCCCAGAACAGAGATCCTCCGGGGATACCTAGCTGAAACACTCAGTAAATAGGGGTTAGGAGGTCCCCGGAGTCTTTTTCCGGGGAGGAGCCTCCGACGCCCAAGTTAGTGCCTGTTTCCAGGAGGAAGTAGCGTAATGAGCGCATGAACTGCGTACCTGGTGTTTCCTTCTGTGGGCTGGAGCGCTAGAGGGAGAGTATTCAGGTGGTGAAGGAAGAGTGTCCCATTTTTTCTGGCCTCCTTATCTCATTTTTCTCCGATGTGAGAGCCCCCCTTTTCGCCATATGCCTAGCGTATTTAAAGGAGGAAACGAGCCTTTAAGATTGTGGCACGTGTATGGTTGGATGATGTCTGTACTTCTGGGCATGGGGTCCCTTGGTCGCCTACAGGCTCCTCGAGCCATGGGCTGCAGCAATCATTCCCCGATATGACAAGATGGGGGGTATGTCACTTTGTCAGAGCACATGTGAGGGCGTCGTGCAGGACGTACGGTCGAAGTGTCAAAGGCTCCTGGATGGTCTTCTGCCGTACCTCCCAGGTCCCCTTGGCCGAAGTCCGTCCTTGTAGTTGAGGTCTTTTCCAGGAGTAGGGCTGGTACCTCGGTGTATCAGCTGTTTCCGAGGTTAGTTCGGTCGCCCTTACGAGGGAGGTGGTCCGTTGATTTCTCGGGGAGGGTACCGGTGATCTCCCGAGGTGATATTCCTCAGGTGTCTAGCTCCCTTCTTTCCCGAAGACCTTAGGTAACTAATGTGGCCACATTTCGGCCATCGGATTTGTAGACACTTACTCTGATAATAGTTTTCTCCTTTATGACCACGAACATGGCCATAGGTTTGGTACTGCAGTGTGCCCTGCTTTATGGCATACTTAAGGTGTTGTTTAAGAGGTGATGGTCTCGGTTGTAATATAACTTGGCATGAAAAACTTTGGAATCATGGCATGTAGCCATGTATGTGTACTAGGTAGACTACTTTTGTTTTTACATATATGTAGTCTCGGATGTTGCCTAGTTTTTGTGGTACATAGAGTACCTTAGTAGGCCAAGTTATGTTTGCACTTATGTTATGGTTTTGGACTTGTAAATGATGAATGATTATGGGCTTATGTATGGCTTGTTATGAATGTGAAGCATGTTATCATGTTAACCTCCTTTGTACCTATTATGGCCGAATGTACATGTGCACTCAAACATGAGTTTTCAAAAATCAAATGATACCTTGGGCTACTTGGTTGCCATTCTAAAATAGCTCACTTGATTTGCACACATCCTAAGCACTTAATTTCATTGAGTGTTGCCTTGCTTGTAATGCAAGTTACCTATTACAGCCTTGCTTGTCTTGCAAGTTATTATACTGGGCTCTACTTCTGCTGCAAGTAATTAGTTGGATTCTTCTCATAAGCCTCATGGGCCACCTCCCAGGCTAAATACCTTAAGAAAATAAGACTTAAGGATTAATTACATTTGTTGGCCGAATTGAAAGTTCTAAAAACACTCCAAAATAACCTTAGTTGGGTGAGTTTAGTACAGAGTGTTGGGCCAAGGCCTGTGTGAGGTGTGACAGACATGCAGCCCCCGTACGCAACACGCCGCCTTCATACACGCTCTGACATGCTGCCCCCATACGCATCCTGTCACGCAGACCTACCCCGGCCTTAACCTCTGGTCAAAACGGCCTATAGCCAATTAGAGGCCCTACGCCCAAAGGGACGGATTACATCCGACCGAACATGTGTCATGATCTGAGAGGGCCATGTCAAGTAGGTATCTCCATTAAACCCTCCCATAAATAGTAAGGAAATGGCCTCAGTAAAGGGGATCTTTGGAGAAAACATACATTTCACATCCTTACTACTTCCCGTTTCTCAAAATACTGACTTGGGCGTCGGAGGCTTCTCTCCAAAAAATACTACGGGGACCTCCTAACCTTCATTCTTTGAATATTTCATGCAATCTCTCCTAGGAAGTCCCTCCCAATCTCACCATGTCATACAGCGAAGATGTCGATGGGCATCATCTGGCGCCATCTTTGGGAACCTACTCCCAAGTGGCCGTCGTTGAGACTCGGCGTTCTAAGGACAAGGGGGTTCTGAAGTCCCCTTCTACGCCAAAGGTTCAACTGGCAACCAAACAGCCTGCCGCAAGAACTTCCTTGCTGGAGGACGAACGTCCTCTAACCATTACCATGATCTTCTTGCGTGATTTTCAGCGCTCTGTTGTGGCTGAAATGACGCAGCAACTGGACCGAAGATGGCCACAGCCGCCTCCGGACCGGAGGCCCCCTTCACCAGCACCTCGTCGAGAGAGAAGCCCGAAGTCAACTCACCAGAGTTTGGGAAGCGGGGACCAACATGATGAGTCCTCAACAGAAAACATACCCCCCAGGGTTCGACCTACGGGAGAAACGGGGTCAAAACGGCCCAAGACTGCCCACCGAAGGAGTTCTACACCAGAAGAGAAATCGCAATCCCCCCGGCGTCGAAGTTACTCTCCAAAAAGAAGGCATCACTCTCCATTACTGGAGGCCTCCAGGCAGTAAGAGGAAGAGCCTAGCACCGCACTCCTCATGGAAAAAATTCTAAAGAGGTTAGAGAGGGTGGAAAGACAGGTAATTCGAAAACCCGTCTGGTCTCGGTTGTCAGAAACCTTCAGCGGAGTTGAATCCCATTTACCCAAACAGTAGTCGAAGCACCTATGCCGAGTAACTTTCGGGTGCCTCGTTTGGAAACCTACGACGGCCGAAGTGACCCCTAGGCTTACCTAACCAAATACAGGCGCAGCATGGTGTTACACAGTGCTGATGACTCCACCTTGTGCAAATGCTTCGAGGTTACCCTCTCTGGACCGACAACGGCATGGTACAACTCGTTAGCCCCCGGAACCATCATGGGATTCCAAGAGCTTTCTACCGCTTTCACACTGCAATTCATCGGAAGCAGGCCAACGGCAAAAATGCCAGTTCAAATGTTCGACATAGCACAGAAGAATGGAGAAACTATTCACGACTATGTCAAAAGGTTCAATCGAGAAGCCCTAAGCATACCAGACTTTAGGCCAGAGATACGTATCCTCACCATGATACGGGGACTTCGGAGAGACTCACAGTTATTCTACGAATTCTTGAATGATCCCCCAAACACCCTCGGCAAATTTTACTGAAGGGCAGAGCAGCATATGATTGCTGAAGAGCTGAGGATGGGGGGCCCAAAGCATGACCACGTTCGTACCGAGGGGTCAAGCCAGCAAACTCGTTACCCAACCGATTTAGGGGGTCGACCTCGGAAGCTGAGAGGGAAGAAGCCTTTGAATTTTACTCCCTTGAACACCACAAGGGCGAACATTCTCATGGCCATGGAAAGGCAAGGAACTCAAATTCAACGACCGAAGGCCATGACCTCAGACAACAAAAAG
The DNA here is from genome assembly GCA_005392925.1 of Aquilaria sinensis. Lineage (NCBI taxonomy): Eukaryota > Viridiplantae > Streptophyta > Magnoliopsida > Malvales > Thymelaeaceae > Aquilaria > Aquilaria sinensis. Next base: position 27,767 of record SMDT01002178.1, read on the forward strand.
AACATGAAAAAGTTTTGCCAGTTCCATTGGGATCTTGGGCATGATATCAAGGATTGCTTCCAGCTGAGGAAGTACATAAAGTCCCTTATGATAGCCGAAGGGCAATCGCCCCTGAAGGATCTCATGTGTGTACATCATCGTGGGCCAATGCATCACCTTTGGTCAGGAACAGGCGACCAGACCTCGACAAAGAGAGGGCCTTAAGCACCCTTGGACAAGCCGGATAAGCGTTGCCTTCGGATGACATGTCAGACAAACTTCGGTCATAAAGGGTCATCACTCCTCCTGAGGATAACCTTGGAATGACTCCACGTGCCTAAGCCCGCCTTCGGTTATTCTTTGGACCACCTTCGAGACATATCCTCGAGAGTACCATCACCAAGGACCTGAGCCTAACCTTGGGAAAGTCCGACTAAAGGTGTCTCGTATAAAGCAAAGGACCTCCCTCTGAAGAAGTTCACCTCCTCGAGGAACCCCTGGACCTCGTGAGAATTCGGTCACCTAGAAAGGCCACGTGGACATACAATTAGACAACTTAGGAGTCTCTGACACACCGTACTCATACGGCTCCCAACACGGCGCCCCTAGACACGCTCTGACACGCTGTTCTCGAGCGGCATAGGCTTTCGGGCAAACAGCCTATGGTCGGTTGAGGGTCCCTCTAAAGGTATGAATCACATCCAGCCAAACACGTGTCATGATCTGGGCAGCTTGTGGCAAACGAACTTCTCCTATCTACCTCCTATAATAATCGGGAGGCATCACAGGTAAAGGGGTTCTCCTCACAAGACAACCTTTACCCATTTTTGCTTATCTTTCACACTAACTTGGGCGTCAGAGATTCCTCCCCAAAAAAACACTCCGGGGAGGAAAAAACACTTCGGGGACCTCCTGACCCCTACTTTCTGTGTCCTCCAAGTGATCCTCCCAGAACATCTTCTCTCTGGACATTCCTGCCACCCTCATCATGGCACACAGTGGAGATGCTGACGGGCATCACCTCATAAAGCAGGGCCAACTACGACACTACCTGCTAATGCCCTCCCTAAAGGGGAATAGGGAAGAGGAAAGGAAATGAGATGACAAGGAATATGACTCTGACAGACGCTAGAACCGAAGTCCCAGAAGACATCTGCCACCTCCGACAGGAATAATACAGATGATAACCATAGGACTACCCTTGACAGAAAGAAAAAGAAAAGCCAGGGAGATCTCGGTGATGGAATACGGTAACCCATCAAAAAAGCTTATTCGGTGAGATGGGTCTACCATCATATTCCCTCATGACGACCCCTTCTAGTTGTGGAAAGGATAGGGAGTTGGGACGTCAAGAGAGTACTCCTTGATGATGGTTCTAATGCTGACACTTGTTCTCCCATCTGCTGCCGAGTTTGGGTATCCCAAGGGGCGATCTTAGGCCCGTCACCTCTCCTACTTTTGAAGTGGGTCTGTCCGAACTCCTTGTCCTTAGATTGACCTTCCTCTGATGTTAAAAGGAACTTCATTATAGAACAAGAATGAGCTCTTTGCTTCCACAATGACAAGATTCATTGTCATAGATGTCCCTTCGTCGTATAATGCCATCCTTGGAAGATAGATGGAAGGAAACCTCCACATTCACCCAGATGTGAAATACCTGACTGTCACCTACCCCACAAAGGATGGAGATGCTGAGATCTTTATCAACCAGGGGAAGTGAGAAAGGTGTTTGTCAAAGTAAGAAAGACCCCAGCGAAGAGCTGCACACGGACTACGGGAGCAAAGTCCATACTCGCAGGAGAGGCAAAGAGGGAAGAAACAGAAGACCCCGAGAAAATAGAAACAGAAGATATAGAACTTGTATCTTTTCTGTTAATGAACAAAGATCCATTTGCCTACTCGCCGAGGGACATGCCTGGGGTAGACCCTCGCATAATTCAGCATAATCTTAAGATACGCCCCAATGCGAAGCCCGTGAACTAAAAGAAAAAAAGCTTTTCGGCACATAAGAATAGCTTTGTAAAATCCAAAGTCCAACGGTTAATAGAGGCCAGCGTAATAAGGGAAGTCAAATACCCCAAATGGCTTAGTAACGTGGTAATCACCATAAAGGAAGGGGGTGACAAACTATGATGTGCATCGACTTCCGTAATGTGAATGATGCTTGTCCTAAAGATTCATATCCACTATCGCCAATGGACCAGTTGGTGGACTCAACCGCCAAGTATGGCCTCATAATTTTCCTCCACGCCTTCAGTGGGTATCACCAAATTAGGATGAACCCCGAAGATGAGGAAACAACCACCTTCATCATTGAAGTTGGTACATACTGCTACATCAAAATGCCCTTCGGGCTTAAGAATGCAGGGGCCACTCACCAGAGGTTAATGAACAGGGTCTTCAACTCCCAAATAGGGAGGAACATGGAAGTCTACGTCGATGATATGATAGTTAAGAGCAAGCTGCCCAGTAGTCATGTCACGGACTTGGAGGAAACATTCCGCCAACTGAGCGTCTTTGGAATCCGTCTCGCCCCCAAAAAATGCATGTTTGGGGTGAACGCGGGAAAGTTCCTTGGATTTATGGTGTCAGAAAGAGGTATCGACACCAATCCAGAAAAGGTCAAGGCCCTTCTAAGATTTTGAACTCCCACGACGACAAAGGATGTGCAAAGACTTATGGGGAGAATCACGTCCCTCAGCAGATTCATCTCCAGATAAGGGGATCGCTGCTGACCATTCTTCAAGGTCCTGACTAAGGCGGAGAAAAATGGTCGTGACCTTGGGAGCAAGGTACATCCTTGGACTGAAGACTGCCAAAAGGCCTAGGAAAAGCTTAAGGTCTACCTGACTCGCCTGCCGACACTTCGGCAGCAACGGAAAGGGGAACCCCTCATACTATACCTCACTGTCACTGAAAAGGCAATAAGTTCGGTCCTCGTGAATGAAGAAGGGGTGGAGCAGTGGCCAGTATATTATGTGAGCAAGTCTCTGCATGGTGCCGAAGTCAGGTACCCCTTACTACAAAAGGCTATTTATGCCCTGATACGTGCAAGCAGAAGGCTACGTCCATATTTCCAAGGCCACCCCATTATTGTGATGGCCGGGGGCCTCATCGTTTATAGTCATAGTGACTGGTGGAGGGACTTCTGGGAGGAAGAACGCCTGGTGGACTGGACAGCCCAAAGGAGAGTGCCTGAAAGCTCAGAAACAAAAGGTTAGGAGGCCCCCGGAGTGTTTTTCCGGGGGGGAGCCTCCGACGCCCAAGTCAGTGGTGGCTGAGAGAAAGACAGAGAAAATAGCACAAAGGGCTGAGGAGTTTTGCCTGGTAACGGGAGCCGTATTTTGCCAGCTAACCAACCTCATGTCTGGTATTAACTCCTGGTATTTATAGGAGTGCCTAGCCCGTTCAGATCGCGACACGTGTTCGGTCGGACGTTCCTGACTTTCTGGGCATAGGAGACAGATAGTAGGTTACCTTGAGCCATGTGCTGAGACGGGCCATGATGTGATTTTGATGGCGTCAGCGTGGCAGAGCGCCTTTTGAGGCGGCTTGTGGCGTCTGTGATTGGATGTGTCAGAGGCTTCCTTCAAAATGCTTCCATAAATACCCCTGCCGTACTCCCGAGGTCCCTGGGTGGGTGAGGTCGTCCTTTGGTACGGACAGAGCCTCTTCGGGAAACAAGCCCTTAGTTCGGGGGTTCCCAGCTACAGGGAGTTCCGCCTTCGGGGATATCGTGTTCGGCTCGCTATGTTTGGTGCCACTTTTCCGAAGGCGATCTGTTCACGAACCCTGGGGGGGCGAGTAGAGTAGTATGCGAGTCCTGGGAGTTTCGGCTGGCGTGCCGGGTTCGGAGCTCTTCGGCTATCTCCAGAGGTGCCTGATCCACACCTTTTCGGCGGGTAGCGCCAGCTTCTTCTGGCCATGACTGTGGCAGGGAGTTCGACCAGATAGAGGCGATAGCCTTTGGCTATCATATTGTTTGAAGTAACCTGCCTCTTTGAGATATCATGAAGAGGGTAGACCAGTCAGGAAGGCTTTCCAAGCGGTGCATAGAGCTCGGCGAGTACGATATCACCTATGGACCAAGGAAGGCAATAAAAGCTCAAGCCTTGGCGGATTTCATTGTCGAAGAAAATCAACTAGACCTCAGGAAAAATGAACCGGAGTGGACTCTGTTCGTAGATGGGGCCTCCAGTTCAGACCACCAGGGAGCTAGAGTAATCATTCGTGGTCCCGAGGCTATGGAGGTCATGAAAGCCATCAAATTCGGGTTTAATGTCACCAACAATACGGCATAATATGAAGCTCTCATAGCAGGGTTACACTGATGGGTTTCGGGAGCCAAACAACGTAGCAGAATTTAACCGAAACCTTCCAAGATCCAAGTGAAACGGGGTAAACCGGGTGTTCGAAAATTTTCATACCTAATTTTTGGTTGAGATCTCTCACTCAACTGTAAAGTCGAATCACAAAACTTGAACAGTTGACGTGTTCAAGCTCTCTATGGTATCCACTTGAGCCTCTCGGGATCACCACGCTTCCACCACATCCCGGCAGATGTTTCTCTTGCGCTCGCAGTGCTAGCTTGCGTCCTCCAAGGAATTGCAAGAGAAGAGTGTGGTTGTCCTTTTGGGAGGCTAGGGCAAGGAGACCTGCGAATTTCTCACTAGAAGTTGTATTTATAGTGAGACTCAACTTCCAGGCCTAATGGGTTTCAAAGCCCTAATCCAATTAGGCTTTAATTTCGGGCTTAATAATGGCTCAACTATTGGGCCCATTATTAATATGAAATTATTGTGAAACCAAAACCCAAATTATTAGCCCATGCACTCTAATGATCCAAATATCTCTATGTGTGCGACCCAATAGGCTTTTACCAAGTTGGCAATGATCATAAATCACATTTATGATCATAAGCAATGAGCGGTGTCTAGCAACACATCATTGCTACCCGAGTGACAAGATTGTTGATGATTCGATGAAACCTTTATGATCATCACCGATATATGCCATTGTCCCTTTGTCCAAGATATCAAGACTAAGCACGAGACATGGAATGTGTCACTCTCGTATAGCCCATTCTTTGGTTTCTTGATTACCGAGTAGACCAACTTAAACTGATGACATTGATATCGTATATCAACTCATCCGAGCATGGCCATGCATTTTTCTAAGTCTTACTCTATCAAGGGGCTTGAAGATATCACTCCCGTTACATAGGAGGGACAAATCCCATCTTGATCATACAAATCCCTCCGCATGATATGTGACATACCCAATGACCTCCTTCAAGTTCACTCAGTTACGAGCAACAAAGGAAAGTATCAAAGTATGTGACTCACATGTAGGGAACCTTGATGATCTTAGGTCGAAGGACTACATATACCATGATCACTATGAGAATCACTTATGACACTCATATAACGATCCATGTAGTGTTCTCATGGTGGGTCGGTCTAGTACACAAGTTCTCCAACTTGTACCCATATGCAGACTACATATCTCATATTAGTCTCCACATATGCTAGTCGTTATGTATTATTGCAACCCGCTCCACAATAATACTAGACTAGGGACGTTTGAGAATATCATTATTCTAGGGTTACAATTATGTTTGTTAAGTTACGCAGAAACAAAACAACAAACATAATTGCTGGATTAATGCCTTAATAAAATATCATGACTCAATGTGCAAAAATACAATCATCTCATGATTGGCTTTTGGGCACAACACTAACAATCTCCCACTTGCACTAAAAGCCAATCATCCATGTATCTAATACCGATGGACCTAGAATGGCTATCATGCTTCTGCTGCGTAAGGGGCTTTGTCAGTGGATCAGCAATGTTGCTGTCTGTCGAAGTCCTGCATATCCTTACATCACCCCTCTCGATGATCTCCCTGATGAGATGATAGCGTCGGAGTATGTGTTTGGATTGCTGGTGAGATCGAGGTTCCTTAGCCTGTGCGATTGCTCCATTGTTGTCACAATAGAGCTCTATCGGGTCGGCAATGCTTGGAACCACTCCAAGTTCAGTGATGAACTTCTTGATCCAAACTGCCTCCTTCGCAGCATCAGAGGCGGCAATGTACTCAGATTCTATTGTAGAGTCAGCTACTGTCTCTTGCTTTGAACTCTTCCAGCTCACAGCACCACCACCAATACAAAACACATAACCAGATTGCGATCTAAAATCATCCTTATCGGATTGGAAGCTTGCATCGGTGTAACCCCTTACAACGAGCTCATCTTCACCTCCAAAGACCAAGAATGCATCCTTAGTCCTTCATAAGTACTTAAGGATGTTCTTAACAGCTGTCCAGTGACTCTCACCAGGGTTCGATTGGTACCTACTCATCATGCTTAAGGCATATGAGACATCAGGACAAGTACATATCATGGCATACATGATAGATCCAATTGCTGAAGCATATGGAATCTTACTCATGCGCTCTCTCTCCTCGGGTGTACTCGGACACTGAGATCTAGAAAGAGTTATACCATGTGACATGGGCAAGAATCCTTTCTTGGAATCTTGCATGCTAAACCTCTTTAGCACCTTGTCAATGTATGTACTTTGACTTAGGCCAAGAAGCTTTCTAGATCTATCTCTATAGATCCTGATGCCTAACACATAGGCTGCTTCACCCAAGTCCTTCATAGAGAAACATTTCCCCAGCCAAGTCTTCACAGACTGTAGCTCAGGAATGTCATTCCCGATGAGTAGTATGTCATCTACATACAACACCAAGAAGACAATAGCGCTCCCACTAACCTTCTTGTAGACACAAGGTTCATCTTCATTTTTGATAAAACCAAACTCTTTGATTGCTTCATCAAAATGAAGATTCCAACTTCGAGAAGCTTGCTTCAGTCCATAAATGGACCTTTGCAACTTGCACACTTTATTGGCATTCTCAGGAGTGACAAAACCCTCAGGTTGTGTCATGTACACATCCTCAAGTAGCTTTCCATTTAGGAATGCAGTTTTGACATCCATTTGCCATATCTCATAATCATAGTGTGCAGCAATAGCAAACAAAATTTGGATGGATTTAAGCATAGCAACTGGTGAAAAAGTTTCATCATAGTCAATACCATGAATTTGCTTGAAACCTTTTGCAACCAATCGTCCCTTAAAGGTAATCACATTACCATCCATGTCAGTTTTCTTCTTGAAAACCCATTTGCACCCTATGGGTTTTACCCCTTCAGGTGGGTCAACCAAAGTCCATACTTGGTTTTCATACATGGATTCCATCTCGGATTTCATGGCCACTAGCCACTTCTCAGAGTCAGGCCCCGACATAGCTTGTTGGTAGGTTGTGGGCTCATCCTGATCCATGAGCATCACATCACCAGTGTGAGTCATGAGAAATCCATATCTCTCAGGCTCACGCCGAATCCTACCAGACCTACGTGGGCTCTGTGCTACAGGAACAGACTCTTGAACCACAACATCTTGTGGTGTCTGTTCAGGTTCCATTTCAGGTTCGATGTCTCCTTGTTGTTCTTGAATTTCTTCAAGTTCTACTTTCCTCCCACTAGTTTCTTTAGAGATAAACTCTTTCTCTAAAAAGACACCAGTTCGAGCAACAAACACTTTTTGCTCAGAAGGATTGTAGAAATAGTAACCCTTTGTTTCTTTAGGATACCCAACAAAAAGGCATTTTTGAGATTTGGGCCCTAGTTTGTCAGAGGATTGACATTTCACATAAGCATCACAGCCCCAAATCTTCATAAAAGACAAATTGGGATGCCTCCCACTCCATATCTCATATGGTGTCTTTTGAACCGATTTAGATGGAACTCGGTTTAGTGTAAAAGCGGCTGTCTCTAGAGCATGTCCCCAAAAGGAGTTTGGAAGGTCAGCTTGACTCATCATAGAGCGAACCATGTCTAACAGAGTTCGATTTCTCCTTTCAGATACACCATTCCATTGAGGTGTACCTGGTGGAGTGAGTTGTGATACTATACCACACTCCTTCAGATAGTCAAGGAATTCTCGATCCAAGTACTCTCCACCTCGATCTGATTGAAGCACTTTGATACTCTTCCCGAGTTGATTCTCTACTTCATTCTTGAATTCTTTGAACTTTTCAAAGGATTCTGACTTGTGTCTCATGAGATACACATAGCCATATCTGCTGAAGTCATCAGTGAAAGTAATGAAGTATTGGAAACCTCCTCTAGCTTGTGTAGACATAGGGCCACATACATCACTATGTATGAGTCCTAGTAAGTCATTAGCCCTTTCACTTTGCCCTGTGAATGGGGCTTTGGTCATCTTGCCCAACAAACATGACTCACATGTCTCATATGATTCAAAATCAAATGATTCCAAGAGTCCATCCTTATGGAGCTTGTGTTAGGCGCACTTCCTAAGTGCTTGGCTTAGGCCAAGGAATATAAAGGAATGATTAAGGACTATGGGAACTAGTACAGTGATGTATGTGCAAAGCTGGAAACTTTTAGGTCCTAACTGCACACAGAAACGGGACTATGGAAAAACTGACAGAAATCAGAGAAAGGGAATCAAATTGCACACTTAACTTGGTGGTGCAATTGAAACTACAGAATATGAGATGATCATTTCGGCCATGCAAGTTTATATGGTGACTAGTGCAATACTAGACCAAGAATGGTGGACAACAATGATAACTAGTCATATCATGTCTTCCACTAAGGCAATAATAATATTATTTAACTAGTTAGACAAACTAGTGTTCACACTAGTTACTTGGCCGGTTTTATTTGGGAAAAATGGCACTTTGGAACTTGTGTTGACATGTGCGTGGCATTATAGGCCATGAGGTGACTTAAGTGCCAAGTGAAACAAGTGTTTTAATGGTGCATGTGTGACCGTGAGGATGTGAGGACTAGATTGCACCATGCAAGAAAATTGAGACCAAAGGTTAGCTTAATTGCCAACTTGAATACATGTGTCCTATGGCCGAACTTGGTCAAAACCACTTAAGCCATTTGTTTTCCATTTCGGGCCTTATTTTCCTTTGGCCGAGAGCTAGCCTAGTTGGTGTTCTTGGCTTAGTTCATGAGCTTCTCCTAAATTGGTCTCGGATTCAAGCTCCATTGGAGACATGTGGAGCTTTGGTTGAAGAATTCAAGCTTGGGAGCTTGGTTTCGGCACTAGACCATTGCAATTCAAGCCTTGTTCTTGAAGAAACGAAGAAGGGCCGAGCCAACCAAGCTAGGGTTTTGAGGTAATCTTGATATATCCTTGAATACATGGTCTTTGTTCCATGAACAAGGAGTTAATGTGTTAAATTGATGGTATTTTAGGCCAATTTGGTGAAGAACACTTTGGCTTGGAGGATTGGTGCTTGGCCGAAAGCTTGACTTGAGGTAATCTCATGTTCTTTCCTTGATTACATGGTGTTAGTCCCATGAACAAGGAGTTGTGATGCTTAATTGGTTCTATGTTAGGCTAATTGAGCAAAGGAGGTTTCGGCTTGGAAATATGTATTTGGCCAAGAGTTTGAGTTAAGGTAACTTGATGTTCTTCTTGGAATACATGGTAATTAATCCATGAAAAGGGTTTTTGATGCCTAATTAATTATGTGGTGGAATTGAAGTGTTTGGTGAAGTTTTGTGTGCAAATGCACATGGGCACATGTTATGGAGATTTTAACCGAGAGCACTTTGTGGCGTGTGTGTGTGTTATTGTGTGCTTTGGTGAATTCTATGTGCTTGCTAACCCAATTTATGTTATTGTTGCTTATTCAGAATGGGCTGCTCTAGGACATAAGCCTTTCTCTCTTGCCTGAGGACTATCCTCAAGTTTCGGTACCATTTGAGAAAGTTGGTCCCATTCAATTTTTCCTTCTCAAGGATCGATCGCAACGAAAGTGTCGATGTGTTTTGTGCCATGGTTATCTACAACAGTAAATATGCAGTGTAAGAGTGATGTATTTTAATTCATTTAATAAGGACTTTTATTAAATGATACTCCCACTATTTTCCTCAAAATAATAACCCTCGATATTATTTCGGAACACCTCAACGCAAAGGTATTCTAGTGGGCCAAGATCCATATTTGACCACAACCTGAGTCAGCTTTGGCTTTTCTCTCAAGTCACAGCTATTTAGGTAGGCAACTCCTTGCCAATTGCATCCCATGCAACTCTTGGATAGTTGGGCGAACAACACTTGTCCAAGCTTGTCTCATGAGCTTAAGCCTAAGTCTATGCCTCTAAGTCCCTAATCCTATTAGGATGACTTAGTTAAGTCGGACCCAAACTTAGCAATTTGGATATCACTATTATCCCATTACGTCTTACCAAGATGAACATACCTAATGTTGATCAAAGTCTTGACGAGTGCCAACATTTGGAAGGCATCACATTTAATGACTTAATATTTGTTTGAGGGATTTTTCTTTTGATCTCACCAATTTGTTATCTCCGGTTGTCTTATACATGCATCACATACAAATAAAAAACATGCATCACATGCTTATAAGAAAATAAATGTGACAAGGTTATAGCCCAAACTATGCGATATTCTCAAGCCAATGAGAATATCATAAAAGCGTAAGAAAAGAAAAGGGTCTTCACAAGCTCCTTCTCTTCCTTTCTTGGTTGCCCTTTTTGTTGTCACTTCCTTGGACATACCACCTTGGATGATCCTTGGACATACCACATTGGATGATCCCATAATGTACCATTACATCAATAATAGAAACCTTGAGTTATGTTCGAGGGAAGCAAGGTGAGAAGAGAATGTACAATAAGAGTAAAAATAGACGCACGACTCGCAGGCTGTATTTACAAGTACAACCAATCAAGGGCTATAACCATGCAACATGCTTCAAACACCAATCAGCAGATCATGTCAAATCTCATTCAACAAAAATGCATGCCAATTGACGTGCGTTGATTAACCAATTTTTATTTATGTGGCGCTTCACATACGGCGGTCCCGTTGGCCAGCCAGCGAGCGGTGGTTCTGAACAAAGCTAGGGTTTTTGCAACTTTCGGTGCCTGAACAGGCCAAATCCAAACAAAGCTAGGGTTTTTGCAACTATTGAAAGAATCCTAATCCATATAGGTATCTCATACCTATCAATTTTGGGTTAATCTCATTAACCAATTTGTGTCATTTCTAACTATGGCATATGTTCATTACGAGTTCCGGTTTCATGCAACTTGAATCAATCCAATTAATCATGGCCGAAAAGAGACCGAACACTTAACATCATGTGATTCAACATCAATCCCGATTTAGGGTTTCACCAGTAGCTCTGATACCACAGATGGGTTCCGGAAGCCAAACAGCGCAGCGGAATTTAACCGAAACCCTCCAGGATCCAAGTGAAACGGGGTAAACCGGGTGTTCAAAAATTTTGATACTTAATTTTCGGTTGAGCTCTCTCACTCCACTGTAGAGTCGAATCACAAAACTTGAACAGTTGACGTGTTCAAGCTCTCTATGGTCTCCACACGAGCCTCTCGGGATCACCACGCTTCCACCACGTCCCGGCAGATGCGTTTCTCTTGTGCTTGTAGTGCTAGCGTGCGTCCTCCAAGGAATTGTAAGAGAAGAGTACGGCTGTCCTTTTGGCAGGCTAGGGCACGGAGACCTGCGAATTTCTAACTAGAAGTTGTATTGATAGTGAGACTCAACTTCCAGGCCTAATGGGTTTCAAAGCCCTAAACCAATTAGGCTTTAATTTCGGGCTTAATAATGGCTCAACTATTGGGCCCATTATTAATATGAAATTATCGTGAAACCAAAACCTAAATTATTAGCCCATGCACTCTAATGATCCAAATAACTCTATGTGTGCGACCCAATAAGCTCTTACCACATTGGCAATGATCATAAATCAAATTTATAATCACAAGCAATGAGCGGTGTCTAGCAACATATCATTGCTACCCAAGTGACAAGATTGTCAATGATTCGACTAAACCTTTATGATCATCCCCGATATATGCCATTGTCCCTTTGTCCAAGATATCAAGACTAAGCATGAGACATGGAATATGTCACTCTCGTATAGCCCAATCTTTGGTTTCTTGATTATCGAGTAGACCAACTTAAACTGATGACATTGATATCATATATCTGTTGGGTTTCGGGAGCCAAACAGCGCAGCGGAATTTAACCGAAACCCTCCAGGATCCAAGTGAAACGGGGTAAACCGGGTGTTCAAAAATTTTCATACCTAATTTTCGATTGAGATCTCTTACTCAACTGTAGAGTCGAATCACAAAACCTGAACAGTTGACGTGTTCAGGCTCTCTATGGTATCCACACGAGCCTCTCGGGATCACCACGCTTCCACCACGTCCCGGTAGATGCGTTTCTCTTGCGCTCGCAGTGCTAGCTTGCGTCCTCCAAGGAATTGCAAGAGAAGAGTGTGGCTGTCCTTTTTGGAGGCTAGGGCAAGGAGACCTACGAATTTCTCACTAAAAGTTGTATTTATAGTGAGACTCAACTTCCTAGGCCTAATGGGTTTCAAAGCCCTAATCCAATTAGGCTTTAATTTCAGGCTTAATAATGGCTCAACTATTGGGCCCATTATTAATACGAAATTATTGTGAAACCATAACCCAAATTATTAGCCCATGCACTCTAATGATCCAAATAGCTCTATGTGTGTGACCCAATAGGCTCTTACCACGTTGGCAATGATCATAAATCACATTTATGATCATAAGCAATGAGCGGTGTCTAGCAACACATCATTGCTACCCAAGTGACAAGATTGTCGATGATTCGACTAAACCTTTATGATCATCACCGATATATGCCATTGTCCCTTTGTCCAAGATATCAAGACTAAGCACGAGACATGAAATGTGTCACTCTCGTATAGCCCAATCTTTGGTTTCTTGATTACCGAGTAGACCAACTTAAACTGATGACATTGATATCATATATCAACTCATCCGAGCATGGCCATGCATTTTCTAAGTCTCACTCTATCAAGGGGCCCGAAGATATCACTCCCGTTACATAGGAGGGACAAATCCCATCTTGATCATACAAATCCCTTCCGCATGATATGTGACATACCCAATGACCTCCTTCAAGTTCACTCAGTTACGAGCAACAAAGGAAAGTATCAAAGTATGTGACTCACATGTAGGGAACCTTGATGATCTTAGGTCGAAGGACTACATATACCATGATCACTATGAGAATCACTTATGACACTCATATAACAATCCATGTAGTGTTCTCATGGTGGGTCGGTCCAGTACACAAGTTCTCCAACTTGTACCCATATGTAGACTACATATCTCATATTAGTCTCCACATATGCTAGTCGTTATGTATTATTGCAACCCGCTCCACAATAATACTAGACCAGGGACGTTTAAGAATATCATTATTCTAGGGTTACAATTATGTTTGTTAAGTTACACAGAAACAAAACAACAAACATAATTGCTGGATTAATGCCTTAATAAAATATCATGACTCAATGTGCAAAAATACAATCATCTCATGACTGGCTTTTTGGGCACAACACTAACAATATCAACTCATCTGAGCATGGCCATGCATTTTTCTAAGTCTTACTCTATCAAGGGGCCCGAAGATATCACTCCCATTACAAAGGAGGGACAAATCCCATCTTGATCATACAAATCCCTCCGCATGATATGTGACATACCCAATGACCTCCTTCAAGTTCACTCAGTTACGAGCAACAAAGGAAAGTATCAAAGTATGTGACTCACAATGTAGGGAACCTTGATGATCTTAGGTCGAAGGACTACATATACCATGATCACTATGAGAATCACTTATGACACTCATATAATGATCCATGTAGTGTGTTCTCATGGTGGGTGGGTCGGTCCAGCACACAAGTTCTCCAACTTGTACCCATATGCAGACTATATATCTCATATTAGTCTTCACATATGCTAGTCGTTATATATTATTGCAACCTGTTCCACAATAATACTGGAGTAGGGACGTTTAAGAATATCATTATTCTAGGGTTAGAATTATGTTTGTTAAGTTACGCAGAAACAAAACAACAAACATAATTGCTGGATTAATGCCTTAATAAAATATCATGACTAAATGTGCAGAAAATACAATCATCTCATGATTGGCTTTTGGGCACAACACTAACATACACCTTGCTAGAAGAATTGGCGTGAGAAACCTGAAGGCCCACAGCGATTCTCAGCTAGTGGTCCGATAGATGGCAGGGGACTATACCACGAAGGGCCTAACTTTGGAAAAATATCACGAGCTTGTATCAAAGCTCATTCAGGTGTTCGACACAGCACACATTGAGAACGTGCCTCACGAGACAATGCTGAAGCGAATAGTCTGGCCAAATCAAGAAAGTCCACTGAAGTATTGAGCCACTCGAGGATTGCAACCTCAGAAAAAGGATGGAAAAACCCCATAAACAGGTATCTTACAACCTCAGAGCTTCCCGATGACCCTTGCGAAGTAGTAAAAGTGCGAAGATGCTCCGCGCGATATTTCCTAATTAGGGAAGAATTGTACTGACAGGGGTATGCAAGTCCGCTACAAAGGTGTGTCAGCGAAGAGGACACTGAGAGAGTCCTTGAAGAAGTCCACGAGGGGGCTTGTGGTTCCCACATTGGAACTGACGGCTTGGCAGGAGTAATACTCTACCAGGGGTACTTCTGGCCCACCCTAAGAATGGACGCGAGGCAGTTTGTCCAGAAATGTGATAATTGCCAAAGACACGCCAACGTCCAGAAGTTACCCTCAGAATTGATAACCTCGGCTAACTACCCCTGTCCCTTTTCAGTATGGGGCATTAACCTGATCGGGCCACTCCCGATTGCACCTGGAGGAGTGAAGTTCTGTGTGGTCGCAGTGGATTACTTCACTAAATGGGTCGAGGCAGAGCCCCTGGCAACCATTTCGGCAAAGGATATACAGAAATTCATCTGGAAGAACATTGTATGTAGATTCGGCACACCGAGGGTGATAGTGGCTAACAATGGTTCCCAGTTTATTGACAAGGGATTCTAAGAATTCATCACTGACCTCGGGATAAAAATGCACTCCGCCTCGGTAGCTCATCCTTAGAAGCAAAGGACAGGTAGAGGTATCTAACAGAACCATAAAAGATGGTCTAAAAAAGAGATTGAGGGAAGCAAAGGGAAAATAGCCAGGGAACTTCATAGTGTGCTATGGGGCTATTAGACAACACCCTAAAAGGCTAAGGGCGAGACGCCTTTCTTGCTTGTCTTCGGCAAAAAGGCCATTATTCTTATCGAGGTAGTCCAGCCATCAGTCAGGATACAAGCGTTCGACGAGGAAGGGAATGACCTCGGATTGAGAACTAAGCTCGAACTAATTGACGAACACAGAGAAGTGGCTGAACTTAGAAGAAAAGCCTTTCAACAAAGAGTGGCTATGGCTGCGAACCTGAACATTAGGCGAAAAGGAATCAGGAAGGGAGACCTCATTCTCTGAAAGGCTGAGTTTAAACCCCGAAGACCGTCTCACGGAGTACTTTGGGCAAACTGGGAAGGGCCTTATTTGGTCCTTGCGAGGTTAGGAAAGAAGTTTATAAGCTCGGCGATACCGAAGGTGAAGAACTGAAAAATACAAGCATTCAGATGCCTTGAAGAAATTCTACACCTAGAATCTTGTCAGGAAATTGTACAGTTAGAAATTTTTCTAAGTACAAAAAATTTCTGGAAAAATAACTCCAGCTAATAAATCTTGCCGAATAAGGTACAAGTAAGTACTTGCAAAAATCACACATTTCCTCCGAAGCTGGTTGGGTCATTTTCCTCAAAAGGTGTGTCAATCGAACACGGCTGATGAAAATAGGTGACACGTTGCCAAAAGGTATTCGCCAAAGCTAGCATTTTCCCGAAGACGGTCGATAAAAAGAGCAAAAGATATCTTCCGAAGGGTCCTAGACCGAAAGTGGTCAAAACAACCCTTGGAAATGAAAATTATTGCTTAGGGACTTAGCCAAATTTTAAAGGAAGGAAAAATGTCGTTGAGAATGCCTTATTACAAGGAGGAGATTACAAGAAGAAGATTACAAGGAAAAAGAATAAGGAAAAGTAAAGCCCTGGACACCTAAAGGACCCCAGCGTCATGAGATACTCCACCCTAACATCCTTTGCCACGACCTTTGGCCCCAGAGGAAAGGCAAATGGTAAGTTAAAGAGCCCAATCTTTGACTAAGTCCAGCGAGACCCCTTGGGCATGTTCAGGCCAGCCAAGAAGAAGAGGTCGAGGTCTGGATATTTCGCCAAAACTTGGTGTCGAGCCAGACAGAAGCCATCTTGGAAGGCAACTTTTGTCGCCTGATTAGCCTTGTCTTTCTCAACAGACAAGTCTTCCACCTCATTCTACAAATCAACGACCTCCTTCTCCAGCTTCTTTGTCTTCTTCTTCTTCTTTGTCTCCTTCTTCATGGCCTCAACCTCGGCCTGAAGATCGGCGTTGTCGGCGAGGGCCTTCGTCAGGACAGCAGAATCTTCTTCCTTCTCCTTTCGATAAGCCTCATTGGCAAAAGTAAGCTCGATGACCTTCGCGCTGAGGTCAGACATTTTCTAGGAGAAATCCTTCAAGTGATCCTCCTAGCCCTTTAAAAGTTCCTCCCGAAGTTTGGCAACCTCCTCCTTGGAAATTCTATTCAACTTGGCATTCTTGATGACCGAGTTGGCGCAAAACACCTTGGCCTTCTCCGGACACTCTTCAGTCCAAGTTCGGATCGAAGACTGTTTTGCTGCCCAAGCTTTAAAGTATCCACTATACGCCAAGAGCTGCAAACAAAAGGGGGGGAGGACATTAGGTAAAGATGCACAATGAAAGCCAAACACTTAGAAAAGTTGGAAAAAATAAAGGGTCTGAAGAGTACCTGGGCAGCATGCTTAGACATCTTCACTGCGAGGATCTCCTCATTCACGCACTCTTCGGCCACAGAATTGAAGGTGGCCTGGGTGAGCACACCCCTCGTCATTTGGGGAGCCATTTGCTAGCCATCTTCGGAGAACAAATTCATGTCCTCCATGAAAGACTAGAAAGGCTCCCTCGGGACCTTATCCTTTGGGATATGAGAGTCCCGAAAGGCCTGCTTTCGGGCATCCTCTACCAACCACGCCAAGGGCGCCAATTCCTCTGCAAAGTCAAGACACAGTTCCATTAGGATATTGTCCCTTAGCCATATATCTATAAGATTGAGAGTGCTAAAAATGTCCAAGGGACAAACCTGGCAGCACCTTGGTGATGTCATCATCGGAGACTTGAACCTCCTCCACTTCGGCAGGGACGTGTTTGCCCTTGTTTCTTCTGCGCTGCTCGAGTTCTTTAGTAGAAGGGCCTCCCGCCGAAGAACCTAGAAGGTCTGCCGAAGTGGTAGGACTCTGGGGAGTAGAGCTAATGGCAAGCTCCGATGGCAGGACGGCCTAGACCTCGAGCTGATCCCCGGCCTCCACGATGTCCTCCGGAGGCAGGGGAAGGAGGTTTTTTTTTTGCCTTCTTAGCCGAAGATGGCCTGCCCCCAGACGTCTTTCGTCGCTTCAAGGCCCCCTTCTTCATTTGTTCCCCCTTCTTGGCTTGACCGAGGAAGAGGGATTTGTAGAAAGTGGCTAATTGATCGCCCATCTCTGAAAAACAAGGAAAATATCAGTGTAAGTCCAAATGGATACTTATACCAAAAAATTGGAAAGTAACTTACTCTCAAAAAGGGCTTCATAAGTGAGCTCCCCTTGAAGGAGCATCACCAGCCAGGACTTCTTCCCGTCAGCGGTAGGAGCTGGCATGCCGAGGTCCGTCTTATGCTCCTTGAGTACCCCTAACTCTCGAAGAACCTCCTCGGTCATAAGGTTCCACTTAATGGGGAAGGGATACAAGGACCGTGGTGGGACCTCGGCATCCCAGTCGGCGATAGCTCAGACACAGGTGTTGAAATCCTCAAACCTCGCTGCCAACTCAGGAGTTAGCAACTTATTGGGATCAACGACGTCCATCTACAGCTTCCCCCGGGCCCACCTCATCGGCATGTGTGGACATGCCTTTGCCACCTTCAGGAAGAAGAACTTCCTTTGCCACCCTTACCAACTATCTCTAGTGCCGAAGGTGAACATTTATTTTTTGCTCCTAGATCCCCGAGGTAGCATGAAATAGAAGCCACCCTTCTGGACCGGATAGAGCTTGTAGTACTACATGAAAATGATAAAGTGGGGTTCTATTTTGAAAACCCCACACATGTAGAGAAAATCGTTGAAGTAACAGTAAGAGTTGGCCGGAAGCTGATGCACGGCTATGCCATGGAATTGGCAAAAGTCGTAACTCATCTTCGGCGGAGGAAACCGAAGTCCGGCCTTCAGTTGGGCCTGAAAATTGGTAACCTCGTCACTTTTGTTCATGAAGCTGAAATGGCTGGGATGGGGTAGCCTTGTAGTGGCATAGGAGGGAAGAAAGAATTTAGTTATCCACTTTGCTAATTTTTTCGAAGTGGAACAACATGGGTGAGACATGAGAGGTTTCCAGCTCTCGGGAATAGCTTGGATGGACATGAGGGGAAGAGGGGAAGACATGTTTAGTAAAAGAAAATGACTTCAGAAAAGAGAGTTAGAGGACTTCAGGAAATCAGAAAAAAGCTTCGAGGACTAGAAAAAATAGAAACCGAAGAGACCGAAGGACCTCTGGAAGGGAAACCCGCCAAAACGTTTGCTAAAGTCGGGATTAGAAGACGCCATTGTAAATGGTTGCCAGAAATCGCTCCGCCACTTGCACCACCGAAAAAGAGAAAGAAGAGCTCGAAAGCAGACGAGAACAAGACAGAGGCAAAGGAAAGCAAATAAGGGCCATGGGGGGAAGGAAGGTTTATATAGACCGAATAAGGGTAACCGAATCATCATCATAACTGCTCTACAAAGGCAAATCGTCGCCATAATTACCCTTCGAAGGTGAAAAGATGCAGCTGGTGTAACCGACGCGACCACCTCCAATCATCGCATGCAACGTGTCCTCCAGCGCGTGAAACGAGGACACACTTTCTGACACCACAAAAACCCAGGAACGCCTATCCAAAATAACGCTCCTGGTCACGAGACGTGACAGTCCACTGACCTGCAACAAAAAAAGTAAAAATAAAGAGAGTGTGCACCTCGAAAACACCAAGGGACTAACTAGAGGGCAAGTAATGACACCTCGGCTAGGGAGGCACGCCTTCGGGTGGCGAAGTGTCTCCTTGTACGATGTCCCACTCTGAGTCCTGTAAGGTGCCCCAGGGATTCTATGAGCTGAAGTCTTCACTTTGACTTTCTGAGTGGGGGGCATGTGATAGCCGAAGCGCTATCGCCCATTAAACCCACACGCTAGGGTAGACCACCACCCTCGGAAAGTTGAGCATCAACCACTAGGAATGTGAGCACCAACCTCAGAAAAAGGGGGTCTATCACCTTGAACATCTGACCTCGATGATCCATCATCATCCCTGGGAATGACAGTACCGACCTCGGGAACACGGTGCATCGCCATCCTCGGTAAGGTGACCGGACCGGCTTTGGAAGAGAAAGACTCACCACTTTTGGCAGGAGAAAACACCCTTGAAGGGGAGCATCCGTCACAAGGGACTCTTAGATTATTGAAACGATCTTGGAAGAAAGCCCCCTATTCTGAAGAGCTCTCTTCTACTGAAGGAATCTCAAGAGTACGGCAGAAAAAATTAAGGGGCCTCTGACATGCCGCCCCCATACGCAACACGCCGCCGTCATACACGCTCTGACATGTCATCGCCACCGCACGCGTCCTATCACGTAGACCTACCCCGGCCTTAACCTTTGGCCAAAATGGCCTATAGCCGGCTAGAGGCCTCTACGCCCAAAGGGACAGATTACATTCGACCGAACACGTGTCTTGATCTGAGCGGGCCTTTTGAAGCAGTCATCTCCATTACACCTTCCTATAAATATTAAACAAGTGGCCTCAGTAAGGGGGCTCTTCTGGAAAGAAACATACATTTCACATCCTTACTACTTCCCGCCTCTCAAAATACTGACTTGGGCGTCGAAGGTTCGTCCCCGGAGAAATACTCCGGGGACCTCCTAACCTTCATTCTTTGAATGTTTTAGGCAATCTCTGTTAGGAAGTCTCTCCTTTAGGCATTCCTCTCTCACCGGAAGTTCCCTCCCAATCTCACCATGTCATACAATGAAGATGCCGATGGGCATCACATTGCTTACGATCATAAATGTGATTTATGATCATTTTGTACATGGTAAGAGCCTATGGGATCGTATACATAAAACCTATTTTGATTATTAGAGTGCGTGGGCTAATTATTTAGGCTATGGTTTTATGATAATTTTGCATTAATAATTGGCCCAAAAGTTGAGCCATTATTAAGCTCAAATTAAAGCCTAATTGGATTAGGGCTTTGAAACGCATTAGGTCTTGAAGTTGAGTCTCACTATAAATACAGCATATAGTAAGAAATTTGTAGCTTTGCCCTAGCTTCCCAAACAAAGACAACCGCACTCTTTTGTTGCTATTCCTTGGAAGATGCAAGCTAGTAAAGCGGGCGCAAGAGAAACGCATTTGCCAGGATGAGGTGGAAGTGTGATGATCCCGAAAGGCTCGTGTGGATGCCATAGAAAGCTTGAACATGTCAACTATTAAGGTTTTGTGATTCGACTCTACAGTTGGGTGAGAGATCTCAATCGAAATTAGGTATGAAAATTTTTGAACACCTGATTTACCCTGTTTCACTTGGATCTTGGATGGTTTCGGTTATATTCCACTGCACTTGCTTGGCTCCCAAAACCCTATAGTACCAATGAGTTTAAGACAAAGAAACCATAATTAGAGAGAAGGAAAACAACATAAAGTAAGGCTAAGCTTGTTTAAGTGTGTTTTGTGCCCTTAAGCTCATTTAAGGCCATACAAGTAGCCAATTCACTTATCTTTCCCCTATGTTTTGCCTCCTCTAGCCCAAGAAGATAGCCACACTTCCTCCATATCCACCACATATTCAAACTTGCAATTGATTGAGATTGAAGGCAAAAGGAAGAAATTGGAAGCAAACTAGAGCATTTCTTGGATACTTCAAGAATGAAGCTTGATTTTTGGCCTACCCAATTTGGTAAGGGTTCTCTAAGAATTCAGGGTACAAATAGGTACCTCGGTGAGAAAATATGTTGTTAGTGTTGTGCCCAAAAGCCAACATGAGATGATGTATTTTGCACATTGAGTCATGATATTTTATTAAGGCATTATCCAGCAATTAGTTTGTTGTTTTGTTCTGCGTAACTAAAAACATAATTGTAACCCTAGAATAATGATATTCTAAAATCCCTGGTCTAGTATTATTGTGGAGGGGTTGCAATAATACATAACGACTAGCATATGTGGAGACTAATATGAGATATGTAGTCTACATATGGGTACAAGTTGGAGAACTTGTGTACTGGACCGACCCACCATGAGAACACTACATGGATCATTATATGAGTGTCATAAGTGATTCTCATAGTGATCATGGTATATGTAGTCCTTTGACCTAAGATCATCAAGGTTCCCTACATGTGAGTCACATACTTTGATACTTTCCTTTGTTGCTCGTAACTGAGTGAACTTGAAGGAGGTCATTGGGTATGTCACATATCATGCAGAGGGATTTGTATGATCAAGATGGGATTTGTCCCTCCTATGTAACGGGAGTGATATCTTTGGGCCCCTTGATAGAGTGAGACTTAGAAAATGCATGGCCATGCTCGGATGAGTAGATATGCG
>SMDT01002179.1:0-48289 GCA_005392925.1 Aquilaria sinensis
GGTCATAGTTTTCAGAACTTGCATTTACAAAGTGAATTTATGTTCTGCTACTCCAACTTGGATGAAACTTTGCATGGACCTTACTTTAGTCATAAGGGAAGTGTTTCATTTCCAAAACTCCAGTTTTAAAACTTTCAACCCAAAGATTGAAGCATTTCTTTTTCTGCAACTCATAGTTTATTGAAGCAAAAGCTTCATTTTTTAGTTAATAAAGAGCAGTAGAGCAAGTTTCTTACAACTCTGCCATGTACAAATTTGTTCTTACCTCAACCCCTGAGTGTTGTTGTTATGAACATTCTTTTTTTTTATCAGATCAAATACTATAGCTTTTCTTTTCCTTGTTTGTTTTTTATTGTGGCAGTAGCAAAGCTTAGTTCTCAATTATGCAGGTTTCTCTCTGTTTTGGATCAGCTAGTTCTTGATAAAGATACTTGGTGACACAATTGAAGTATGTTATGATGGTGTGATTATGTATGAGTTAGTAATGAGTGGAGTTAAATTGCAAGGCCCTCTTACAAATTGACATTTCCAGGTTTACAATTGAAGTATAAGTTGTTGGCTGGGAAGGGAGGATTAGTTGCTGCTGCAGTGAAGATGTAAGTTCTCGTGCTGCTCAAGTGTGTGTATATAGTGTGTACAATTTCAGCAACAACCTATGTAATGATCTAGGACTTAAGTCTTATGTGGTAGCATTATTAGAAACTGGTTGTGTGTTACCAACACCCTGGGGATGTTTGAATCTAATTTAAAGTTCCCTAGGAGAATGCTTTTCTAGTAGGCTGTGAATATGAAATGACAGTATGTTATAAAATTATATTATGTGGTTTCTCGATTTCCATTACTATTTATGAGAGTTTGATTTCTGATTTCGTTGACCATCTCATGAATGAGGTAGGGCTGACTTAGGGGACAAAGTTACTGTTATTCTTGCTTAATTAAGTAAAAAATTTGTATGATAACCCTGCACCATATCAGCTTCTCCTTCTGCCTCTTAAATAGCAAAGGAATGGGCAAGTAGAATTTGGAGACTTATTAGATTAAAAAAAAAAATAGAAGCACTTCATACTCCCCATAAAATGAAAAAAAAAGTTCTCAACATGACGCAAAACTTACATTAAAAACTACATTAGCGAATTGGTTATGGCAAGTCAAACTATAATTTACTTTTTATGCCAAGTTCAAACTAAGTTTACAAGCAAAATTCAATTACTAAAAGAATGGTAGAAAAGGTCATTGTACCAGAAAATTAGTCTATCAGCTAAGACCCACTAAAAAACTGAATCCGATAGCAAAACTGAAATATAGGATATAACACTGAAAACCAGATTTTTCTTTTCATTTACCAGAACAAACCTCATGTGCTATGTTCGCTTAAAGGAATTTTACTTTATTTTTGTGTTTTGGTTGAAAAACTATTTATTGGTTCATATAGTATGTGCTCTTTTAGTAAAAGTTATAATCATTAAGTATTGGTTTTCATGTTTATGAATCTTTTATTTGGTAATTTACAGTTTCATATAGTTAGAAATTAAAGCTATGGAGGTTGAGGACTTGGCCGGGAAACCATTGGACCAACTGATTGATTTAGAAATTAAAGCTATGGAGTTTGAGAACTTAGAGGAAGTAGAGGAATTTTATATGACATGTGCAAAAGCTAATGGGTTTGGTGTTAGAAAAGATGAGTATGGTTATAATAGTAAACACGAAGTCATATCGTGTAGGTGGGTTTGTTCAAGAGAGGCAAAACGAAAGAACTAACTCCTCAATGAAGAAAATAGGCAAAGAAAGCCTAAGGGTGAAACTAGGTGTGGATGTGGTGCAAGGTTTCGTGTCCATATAAAACCTACGACACAAAGATGGAATGTGTGTCTGTTTGTAAGTGAACATAATCATGCTCTCATTGTCCCTAGGCAAGTACGTTATGTTCCTTGTCATAGGAATATTACTCAGGGTGATGCTGCTCAAATAGGGAGCTTGAATAGAGCAGGTGTAGGAACGAGTCATACGATTGCAGCTATGAAAGAGCAAGCAGGTGGTTTTGATAAGATGGGTTTCACAGTGAAGGATGTGTATAACCATAACAGTGAAGTTCGACGATCGAAAGTACGGAACAGTGACGCAAATGCAGTGTTTGCATACTTGGAAGGGAAAAAAGGATCAGACGAACAGTTTTTTCTTGATTATTCCATTAATGAGGTAGGTCGGTTAGAGCACATGTTTTGGGCTGATGGTATGTCTCGTTTGGACTTCGAATGTTTTGGAGATGTGTTGGCATTTTATTCAACTTATAAGACCAATGTCTATGACAGACCATTTGTAGTATTATCTGGAGTGAATCATCATAAGCAAATGACTGTTTTTGGAGCTACAATGCTTGCGAATGAGAAAAAAGATGCATATGTATGGGCGTTGCAATCTCTACTCAGATGCATGAATGGGAGGATTCCACAAGCAATCGTTACTGATGGGGATAATGCTATGCGTGCAGCCATAGAAGTGGTTTTCCCTAATGCCACACACCGCCTTTGTAAGTGGCATCTTCAGTGAAATGCACAGTCAAATATAAGAAATGTTAATTTCACAAAGGAGTTCAAGAAACTGGCTAAAGCAGAGGTCTCAACTCATGAGTGGGATGCAATGTGGGATGAGGTGGTTTATCGGTTTGGAGTTGAAACTCATACATGGGTTAGGAATATTAAGAGAAAACATGAGCATTGGGCAGCAGCATACTTGCGTGGAAAGTTTTTTTGTGGCATTAGTACTACATCACGTTGTGAGGGGATTAATGCTCATTTAAAAAGGTTTCTCGTAGATAACTACAATTTACTTGAATTCATGCATCATTTTGATCGAGCATTATATCACCTTCGTGAGAAGGAGACAAAAGCTGATTTTGAAACCTTGCATACTGAACCTGTTCTAACAAGTGAGGTCCGCCAACTTGAACGTCATGCAAGTACTATATATTCCTGAAAGGCATTCTACATGTTTCGCAAGCAACTCAATATGAGTAATGCAATTAATTTGGTGCATAAAGAGGAAGTCAAAGAAGCGCATACATACATATTTTGTAAGTTTGGACAACCGGATTCTAATTGGGTGGTAGAGGTTGATGTGAACCATTCTCGTACAAAGTGCTCATGTAAAAGGTGGGAGAGTATTGGCATTCCATGTGCTCACATGATTTCTACTTGGAAACTCCGGCATATGTTACAGATACCAAATTCATGCATATTGAATAGGTGGACTAAAAATCCAAAAGATTGGGAATCTCTAAGTTGCCAACCAGATGTTTCTCAGGAAAGGTTGGTGACTATTAGATTGGGGGCGCTTCTTTTTAGTTGCAAAAGAATGTGTGCTGTTCCTGCTCAAACGACTGATAGCTTCAATGATGCTCGCAAAGAAATTGCTTTGTTAACTTCAAAGTATGAGCGATTTGGATTAACGAATACTGATCAACCAATGGAAAATATTCTTGATCCTACTGTTGCCAAAACCAAAGGTGCGTTTATCCACTCAATAGAAATAAATAAAATATGTGTTATCTGTTTATGTTTTTTGTTACAGGAAAAATATTAGTATTTCACTTCTCAGATTAATGTTTGGAAGCAATTTCCTATTAATTTTATACTAAACATCAATACAATGTAGGGTCATCCAAAAAGAAACAAGTGAGCAGGGGTTCGAGTACGCGTAAGCGTTCATGTCCAAGAAATGATGGAACTACAGGTCCTAGCTCTAGTAGGTGTAGAAAGAGCAATATAATAGTACCTGACAATGAATTGGAGGCAGATGGTTGTTTGCATCGTGATGAAATCGACATGGTAATTTTTATGGTTTTATTTTATGTTACGTGAGTGACATGTGCTAGCAGGAGTGTTGTTTATGGGATAGACAAAGTTATGGTTTCTTATAACTTTCTGATCAGTGTGACCGTTTGACAATATATGTTATATAACCTTTTTTGCAGGTTTCTAGTGAAGCTTTAATAGACGCATCCAACAAGCCCCACCCCGATCATGTGGGTACTTCAATGTTCCAATCTCCATCTTGAATTGCAATTGTCAATTTTTTTACACTTCTAAAGTTGTAATCATTTTTTTATTGAAAGATATGATTTAGTCGTTGTAAGATGGTGGTCTTCATAAAGCTTTATTGGCATTACCCAATAAATATTTATTCTTTATTTGGAATGTATAATGACGCAAACATGTCCCGACTATAATATAAGGAACTAATTTGGAGCTACGAATTTATTGGTGTTACCCACTAAAATTCCTCTTTATTATAATATAAGCAACTAATTTAGAGCTTATTTATTTTTTTTCTAAAATTTCTCTCAATGACCTTTGCTACATAATAAACTGTTATAGCATATACTCATTCAACCCGCGAAATAAAAAAACTTAATTGACGAAAGATTATCTTTGAAGGTACATTTTTCCTGTCTCCTACTAGTTTTTTTTTCTGCTCTTTTTTTTTTTAGTTTTAATTTTTTATTTTCTTATTCCAATTTTTTTCACTTTTTTAATTCTTTTTGGTTTTCACACTTCAAAATAACAAATATTTCATTGAGACAAAATAACAAATAGTTAGTGATAAAAGAAGAAATAGTTTCTCTAAAAAAATAAATAGACACCAGTAAAAGAACAATTACTTCCTATCTGTTCTTTTATTAATTTTATCTGTTTTCTATTGCTTCTTGTTTAATTTGTTATCATTTTTATATGTTTATTTTTAAAATTTTATTGGTAATTTTATCAATTCTTGTTTGTTCTTTTATCATTTTATTTAAGGTTTTTTTTATTAATTTTATCTACTTTTCATCAGTTTTAGTAAATTATTTATTATTTATTATTTTATTGTTATTTGTTTGTTTCTTTATCGGTTATTGTTTATTCTTTCACTAATTTTGCTTGTGTTGTGATCAATTGTAATAACCTATGCTTTTTGTTCTCTGTTTATTATGCATTTGTCCTTTTATGAGTATTTATTAATTGTTATTTTTTGTATATCATTTGGTTTTTTAGTCATCTGTTCTTTTATCATTAATTGTTTGTTATTTTAACTCAATTACCGATTTGTTCTTTTATTAGTTAAAAATTTTGAAACAAAACATGAAGAAAGATAAATTTTAAAAAACAAGAATAGTATTAGGAGTAATACAAAATGAAATAGAAAAAATAAAAAAAAAGGAAATAATGCATAAAAATGTAAAATAAAAGAATAAACTGGGAAAATGAGGGAACGAAAAAAAAAACTAAAAATGGAAAAAATAAGAAACAAAATTTGAATAAGAAAATATAACACGAAAAGGTGCAAAAGAAACAGGTAAAAAAAAAACCTGTACAAAAATTTAAAATAGAAAAAGTGGGAAAAAATGAAAGAAAAACGATGGAACAGAAAAATTGTTAGACTTTCCAGCACCGATTCGAACCCGCGAGACTGCATAGGAACTCTCTTCACTATGACCATTGCATCAACTCCAGACACTTGTTGTAGTTTTGTAGAAATTTATATCTACTCCTTTTCGACGCGGTGCCGTGATTCCTTGTTTCTTAGAAACCGGGCAATAATGACAAATTTTAAAATTTTGAGGGAGGGAGTATGGCATAAGCTCCGTTCACCCAAGAGCTACTAAATTAGTAAAGGAAAATTGAAGAAAGAAGCTGTCAAACTAATTAATTATATATCAATTTCATTTGTACATCCTACTAATTCAACACAAATTATTTGAAAGTAAAAAATTAAAATTTGAAAACAATTTGAATCATACGCCTATCAAAACTAATTTAAATGTTACTTATCTAAAGTTTCCAAAACAATTTGAATTTCAAACAATCAAAAGTTTAAAATTATTTGAATGTTAAAAACTGACTTATCAAAGACTTCCAATTCAATTTTAGAAATCAAAATTCAAAATACGTCCATTGTCTATATATATACATATATATCACATAAGTTGTACCTTTACAGCCATCTTACAAATTCATTTCTCACTCAACAATTACACTTGCTACTTTTGTTTTTCTTTTTGCACAAAGGGGAACTCCAAAATTACTCCTACTCAACATATGGATTCCTATGCAAGCAATTCTCAACATCAGGTATAACTCATTTTTTTTCTTTTTTTTTTAAAAAGAAGAAAATACATGGAATTTACAATTTTTTTTCTTGTATTGCTCAATAATGCGATTCATTTTATCATTTCATGTCATATAATCATCAATCTCCTCCCACAAATTTATAGCACAACATAATTTTGTATTTATACATTTTGCAGATGATGGTCGATCGCGTGTTAATACTTGAGGACTCCATTTTGGACTTGAAGAAAGACATATTTTTTCTATCTGAACGCATGATGGAAAATACTAAAAAATTGGACTTATTGAGAAAGGATTTTGCATCTACAGTCGCTACAGAAGTGATTCGTATGCTAAACCAGCAAAAAAATAGTGAATCAAGTTTTCATTATAATTCGCGAATTAGTAAAGCAATTGAAGAACACGATAGAAGCTTCCAAGTGACTAATGCAATTTCACCACTTAAGCGAGCTTGTAATACTGAAACTCCTGAAAGTTCAATCCCTGCGAATTCAAAATTTATCATCCCGAAGGTTAGTATCTTTTACTTATTATATTTACTACTCTATCATGAAATTATAATTCACAAAAATATTACATTTACTAAACAAAAATTATAACTGTTCTTCTTTAACAGGATGTGCACATACATCACATCCGGTATGGAGTTGCCAAAAGATGAAATTGTTGTAGCTGCTTACACTTTTTCAATTGAGAAGCCATTAGCATATGCCCCATCAATTAAGTTTTTCTAGTAAAGTTTTGAACTTTTTTTATCACAAAATGGAAAAATAAGTTCTTATTCTAGCTTGCTACATTGCTTTTATTATAAGGAGCCACTCATTGATGCTGGAGATCTTGACCATATTTGTTCAAGACAAGGGCTACAATCTCTTGCACCAACCAAATGTGTCCAAGCTAATGTAAGATTCACAAAACTGTACATTTGTACACACATTTTTTTTTCAAATTTTATTAATATGTTTCCTAAATGTGTAGGTGATTAATATATGGGTTTGTTATTTGACCCATAGAGAAAAAGAAATTGGCATAATGGTGAATTGGTTCTTGCCAACAACATTTTCGGTAAAAAAAAAAAAAATTGAGATTCATTAAAGGATGATATTTTACATTATTCTAATTACCACTTAAGTTGTAATTATTCAATTTATTTTTTTTATTTTATTTAAGGTACGGGTTCAAATGAAAAACTTTACTGTAGACGAAGGAGTAAAAAAATACAAGAATGAAGACAGGTTTATGAGTCACTTGAAAGATTGTAACAAGGTACCTGCATCAGCTATTTTTCTCATTACATGCCAACTTTTTTTTGGTTTTTTTAATTTATATCTTACGCCTTTTAATTTTTTTTTTTCCATATGGAAGATCTTCATTCCTATGGTTACTAAAGATTATCATTGGTATTTGGCTATGGTGGACATGAAAAATGCCGAGGTCGTTTATGTTGGTTCACTGCCAACACGAACAACTCATAGAACACGGATTGCCAAGATAAAGAAAGTAGTTAGTATTTTAATTATTTAATTATTTTCCACAAAACTAATAATCTAATTTGTTCTTATTTCTTTCGAATACTAACGTTGACAATCATATTTATCAATAGATGGAATACCTAGAACACTTATTTGCACATCCATCCTTCTATGAAACAAATAACCTCACGTATCCAAAGGTAACTCAGTTCAAAATAATTGTACCCGATCAAGTCCCAACACAAAGAAATAGGTAATATATTTGTTTTGACATTCTCTACCTACTTGATTCGAAATTGCATCATACCACCTATTTAAAGTTTATATTGTTACTTTATAGTTATGACTCTGCTATATGGATAATGTTATGGATGGAGGCGCTAACAGGTTCACATAGATATAACCTGGTAATATCTTATATAATTGTTACTCTTTACTTTTTACTTTGCAATATACCTATTCTAAATTTTTTTTTTACTCTTGATTACAGTTGGTTACTCCGTACGCTCGTCTGCATATTTTGCTCAAGTTAATCATGACACCATTCAACACTATCAATTCCACTATCATCCTGAAAGCCTAAACATACTTCTCTATTATAGAATTGAAGGAATGCTCAACTCTGCCAAATGAAGTGCTCAATTGACTTTAGATTCGCAGAACTCACAAATAGAATATGTTTAGCTTCGAGTTGGTTTTTATTATGTAAATTTAGTTTTTCGTTTCTTTTGTTGAACTATAAAAACCGTAATAAATTTATAGTTTCATTTTCTTCTTCTCAAACATCATACGCAACTCATTCCAGTGGGTACATTTTGATATGGTCCGAGTAAACAATCCTTGCACCATAACAGCAAAAGTGACAATAGAAAAAAAAAAGCCTATTTTTCCTATGATGGTTGCAACTCCATTCTGTTTAACTCATTCCAGAGAGAAGAAAGGGGTTCAATGCATTCAAATTAACTTCTTCAGGAGTATCGTACTCATTGGACAAGTTCAAACCTATTGAAATGTAAATGGAATCAACATTGGAAAGAATATGTGCATTATATGGACAACTTTCTGCCGGAGTAATACGTGAGATGGAAAGAAAGAGAAATGAGCTTCAAAATCAATAATCTATACCAAATACATTACTTTCATACGAAATAACCTACTACAACGAGAGTACTTCCACTATATATATATAAACTTCACATTTTAACAAAAGATACAGCAAATCTAGAATTCATGCTTCTAGACACCAACTTCTGCCCCAAGTTCTTAAATGAAGGCCATACACAAGAAATGAATGATTGCTTCACTCAGTAATCACTTGTCAAGAGTTGAGAAAGATAAAAAAAAAAACATTTCTACCTCCCCATTTCCAGAGGTTGCCTGAGAAGAAATATGATCTTAATAGGCGGAGGTTTATTGGCTGCATCTGTTTCCAAATGACCTGATGAAATTTTGGCAAGAGCACGTTCATTGAAAGCAACAAGTTCAACTTTAATAGCATGTAGATGTGATATCTGTAGAATATGATTGCAATTCTGGGGCCATTCAACCAAATGATCCACAAACTACTTCAGAGATTTGGTCCCGAACAAAAACATCTATAAGTAGAATAAAAAAAAAGCCATTAAAATAATTGCAATGATTAAACTACGAAAGGAAAAAGGTTCCATGATATACGAAGTTTTGAATCTGTAGGTTTACGCAGTGCATCTAAAACACCATGTAGAGCAATCCCAAATGTCAGATGAGTTACAAGCTGATGTTTGATTACAGAACCTGAAAAAGTTTTAGATTCCTTCAGCTGTGGCAAAAGACTACTCATAGAATGAACAGCAACTACCTTAAAAGCATGATACAACTGAACAAAATGGATTGTTAAAGCTTTCAAAGCTGAGATAACATATAATAGCAACAATATACATATTATAACTCACCAAATAGAACTATAGCAATTTTTAACTGTCTTTCTGGATACTTGGGGAAAAATCTGTATTCTTCACACAAATTTGCAATCATGCACTCAAGAATCAGTTGCTCCCTGAAAACCATAACATTAAAGGTCATTGCATCTTGAAAGGACAAAATTTTCATAAAATCAATATTCAAATGCCCTATCAAAACATCTGCCACCCAGACCAATATCTCAAAGTTCCTAGCCATCTATGGTACAACATATGCATATGTGCAGTTACTCTTGCCCCATCAAAGATATCTACTCACCTCCATACCAACCATAATAAGTGAAGGAAGTTCATTATATTTATACTGGCTTTTTATGGCCTCTTCTAGCACCAAATCATTTTTTTCCAGACTCAAAACTATCAAAACTTACTTCACATTTTCAGATCCATATCTTGCAAACAGCTACATACCCAAGTCCATGAACAGAAATGATATAACTGGAAAGTTAACCCAACAGCTTCCAAAGTTAAAGAACATAAAGGCTGACCTCAAATACGTCATTTTGTATTTTAAGGTCAATGAAATGAATCATTCATTGAATGCAACTTTTGTTTAGAGAAAATTCATTTAAAATATTTGATTAAAGAAAAGATATAGAACCAACTAGAAGAGATTTGAACCAAACTAACCATGATAGTTACACCAGGAAATGAGTAACTATTTCTACAAGCTCTCATGTTGCTCTCCCTCCAGCCAGCTCATGCTAAACAACATAGAACACCACAAACTACCAACAAAATAATTCCAATCACTATTTCTGTGCATGAAGTTAAAAGCATAACTTTAGGTAAATGGCATCAAATTTTGGATTTCTCAGTTTGGAAAACTTTGATATGTATAAAATAAGTTTCTTGCAAAGTTTGGCGGCATTTGGAGCATGGGAACTCAATTAGGCCCTTTTTGTCCAAAATATTGCTCAAATGACCTACAAAAGAAGAATCACTCCAAACCCTTGGAAGAGGACTTATAAATTGGTGTCTTGGGGCCAAGACAAGTTTTTTATAGCAAAAATATGGTGACTGGAATGTTTGGTGTTAATTGGAACACTGCACCTCAATATACCCTCTAAAACCAAAGATTGTGCTTAAACAATCAGCAGAATGAAGCAAGCTTCTAACTCTTAAAAGAAGGCTTCAAAATTTAGGGGTTGAAGCTGGAACAAATCTTAAATATCTGAAGGAGGGTTGCTGCAAAATCTTGTGCCATTTGGACCACTGGAACGCCAAACGACCCATTAAAATGGAGGCTGCAAGTTATTGGAACCTGCATAAGTGACTTGTTGGAGCAGGTTAGACTCAACTTGACTTTGGGAAAAAAAAGGTATTTTGGAGTGAAAATTTGCAGATAATTTTATACTGCAAAAACGGACTCACGCATGTCCTTAAACCAGATTTAAGACATAAGGAATCTGGTTTTGCATATAGCAAACTAGTGCAACCCGCAGAAAGAAAATTTGCCTCAAAATCTTGGAAGACAATTTCTAAGTTGAATTTTCTGGTTTTAAACCAGTTTGTTATAATAAAAGGTTGGTTTCTGCAAAATTTGAGATAAAATGGGGTTGTAGAACCTAAAATCACACCCAAATCCACTACCTTTATGGTAAAACTACCAGTGGAGGCAGAGTTGCTTCAAACTTTGGGTTACAAGCCTCAAAATGAGAACTTGAAGGGTTGAAAAACTTACAAATGGATATTAAAAAGAGGACTGCAAATTTTGGGGCTGTTGGAACCACTAGAACTGAAAAGACAGTAATGAGTTCCAGTTTTCCGCTAAAACTACTTCCAGAGGAGATATACTTCAAACCCTTGGGAGATGACTTCCAAATTCAAGATATATTTGCCAACAAGTTTCAAATGATAAAAGGATGGTGGCTGCTAAATTTTGAGCAATTTGGAGCTGTATAACTCAAGATGACCCCTTGAAATCAAAGGAATTAACTGCTAAAGCTGCTAGAAAATTTCATATGGGCAAAGTTTGACCAAAGTTGACTTTGAGCTAGGAAATGTGTTTGACACTGAAATTTTGTAGACATGTTCCAGAGCCAAAATGGAACTTTTTGAGCTCAATAGGGGTGCAAGAAAGTCAGTTTTTCAGGGAAAATGAAGAGGAAATTTGTTCCAGCAATCATGAGCTAAACTTCATGAGTTTCGAGGGTCATAAGCTGATCTAATTGACACAGCTAATATTTATGGAAAAGATGCTGCTCAAGATAGTGGATTAGAAGATCTGAGTTAAGGACTATAGTTTCTACATCACGACAGAGAATAACAGCAGCTTCAATAGAAAACACAGCAGGATTAATGGTGAACCTGAAAGTTGACCAAATGTTGACTTTCATAGTTACTTCTCTGTTACCTCTACAACTTTGTCAACAAATTAAATCTAATAAGTAAGATTTCTCTGGAGTGAGAAATCTGAAGCAAAATGACATTATGAAGAGAAGTTGGTAGAAACTATGCTAAGGCTGCAGCTTGACTAACTCTTTGACTTTGAGTTGGAAGCATCAAACAAAGCTAAAATTTTGCATGACAGTCTAAGCCAGTGTATATAACTTGTTGGGCAAGAAATTTGAAAATCGGAGGGCATAGTGAGCTGTCATCCATGGTATATATGAAAAACAAAGCATGTTATATAAACAGAAAAGAAAGAGATAAACAGGCCGCCCTGGAAAGTACATAACAGTAGCTTAAAGCAGATCATTGTATGAGAATCTCAACAAACAAAGCGAAGGAGGACATTCTGAATGTTTTGTACACTCGCCTTGAACATGAAGAACTCACCTAATCAGATATTGATGAAACTGAAGGACATAGTCTTGCTTTCTTGATCAATAAGAAAGAGAAACTTTGGAGGACCAAATTTATTAAGGTGGGGAGATTGCCATGCCCCTACCTTGTATAGCCAATGGCTGGTTTGTTTATTTTAATAATTTGAGAAAAAAAAGGTGCTATATTGCCAGAGAAATAAAAGGTTAGGCAGAATTATTTCACTTTGCAAGAGAGGAATAACAGAAATGACCATGATTATTTCCTCCCTACTTTTAATAGCTTATTTCAGGCCAATTATACAACCTTATTGAGCACTTTGCTAATTCCACTATGGATTTCTACCATTACACATCTTATTTGCCCAATGCTCCAAAATTTAATCTTGCTGACCAAGAATGCCAACATGAACTAATAGCTTTGGCATTTAACTCGTGTTTTACTGTTTGTCTAGGTTGCTATTTTAAACATAAGGGTGTGTGTCCATGTTTTGGACATCCATCTTTACTATTGGTCTTATAAGGAAGGTGGTTTTACTGATAAGTCGTCTTTTTGAGCCTAGAGGCTTTTTGTGTACATGTACTGAATATAACTTCAAAGTGATGCCCTAGACTGTTAATGAGATTGTGTTTGTGGATTTGGAAGTGTTACAAGAACATAGAATGTTTGGATTTAAACAGCTGGTTTTGGATATGCAAATACAAGTATCTGTTTTCAGGTATTCTTGGTACTTTGCACTTGCTGGTACTTTTTCTGCAGAATCTGGTTTAAAGACGAAAATGTGGTTCAATGCATAAGCTTATGATTTGCTGACTTCTACATGTTTCTTTGTTTTTATGTAACTTGTCTGCAAAGTTTGAGCCTAAGTTGTGCAGTAAAACCTAAGGTCAACCTTGAAGTCAAATTTATTTAACTCTGCTACAAGTTGTTCTACATAACTTGGATTTAAGTATTTAAACTTCAGATTTTCATATGCCTTTACATTTCCAGGTTCTCAACATGATTGTTATGCATGATAAGACCTATTAATCAACAAAACTGTATTCTTACCTTCTACTAATTAAAAGTCAACTCATTACTCAAAGATGCATATTTCTAGCAATCGTGTATCCGTTAATCACTAGGATAGTTACAGGCCCTAATTGCTTTCTGTTTCCTTGAGAAAAGAAATCATTTTAATGTGTAAATCAGTTTTTAACTATCTCCATCTGTTTCCTTGAGAAAAGAACTCATTTTAATGTGTAAATCAGTTTTTAACTATCTCCATTACACCTGGGACGTACACTCCAATTCTATAGCAATTACAGTGATTGTAATACTAACAGCAAAAACAATAAAACAACCTTTAACAACCATTTACCTGAATATTCAACCTTTCTCTCAAAGCCTTATGCCTATTCCTGTTCTTCAGCCTATTTCTTCCTCTTCTTCCAATTACAATTTCAGTATCATTGTAAAAACCAGCTCCTCTACCATACACTGCACAATCGTACCACAAAAGAATATTAAGGCTTACAAGACTTCAGTTCATCCTTATTCAACCCAGACAAAAAATCAGTTTCACTATTCTCCTGGTACCTGGGCAATGTATGTTGCCATATATATAACAAGCTTACTCCTAGAACAAGCTCCACAGGCTCACCTTAATATTGATCTAAATCCAGAAATAAGTGATCGGAAATGATATTAGCAGCCAAATCGATCGAGTGAACAGCCATAAATTGATGGAATTGGAACTGCAAAAATAAAAATACCTGCAATAGGATTGCTCACGACGAGCTGTTATGCATATACCAAATTGATTTGCAGAGAAAGGTGGCGTTGGCTTAGAATCGACGATGGAAGTTCCAATCGACGTGCTCGCCGGCTCGCCAAAGTCAGCTACTTGCCTGGCCGAAGAAATTACAGTAAGCTCCGGCGCCTGTCGGGATCGTCGATGTCAAGGCGACAAATTACCATGACTAACACTACTACTTCAACGATGACTTTGTCGTCAAAGCTGGAGGTGCTTCGTCACCAAAAACCGGAACATCAAGCAAGAATAATCGCGATGAAAGGGAGGATTGTGCCGGCAAAGTTCATGGAGGCGAAACAGAGAGTCAACAATCTTGACCCGCTAGCAACCAAGTTTGAAGATCTTCTCTTCTCAACTGCGAAACCGAAATTGAACATGAGAGGTCTTCTCTGCCGCCCCAATCCAGACAATCGCCGACGATGTCGCAACTCTCCACGCCGCCTATCTCTTCGTCTTCTGTTCAACAAAGCCCGTTTTTTTCTTACCGAAATTGAACATGAGATATCTTCTCCGTCGCCTCAATTAAGACAATCGCCGGCGATGTCGCAACTCTCCAAGCCGCCTATCTCTTTGTCTTCTGTTCAACGAAGCCCTTTTTTTTTTCCTTTTTATCTAAGTAACTGATTTGCCTTTAGTATTGCACAACTTAAAATTCTAAAGACTTCCATCGTAATTCTACCAAAATAAATAATGACTTGATCAAAGCCTATTAGGACTGCCACATGTATGCCACCTAGACCAAGGTATGTACCTGCCCAGGTACTGTAAAAAGACCCTTTTCTAGGTTGTTTTCTTCTAGTCCTTTGAATTCGTTCTGTGTCTCACCAATGTTTGAGACAATTGCTTCCTCTGCTTGTTTTCGATTATCACCAAACGAAACGTCCAACACTATGGCAGATCTAGAACATAAAAGGATAGGAACGATTAACCAGAAATGATTTTGAGCAGTCAGAGAAGATCGCTGACATTAAGCCAGAAAAGAATAGTGGCAGGGGCGGTGGCGTAATGCATCGCGTATGGCAGGGACAAGACAAGGTGATGTATCAGTTAAAGTGGGGATGAGACGGTGCGATGTATCAGGTATGGCGGGAACGAGACAGGGCGATATCGGCAATGGGGCTTCACTCGCAAGCGTCCTAGGCTTGGGCGAACCTTCTTTGCCATTGACGTGCCTGGAAGCCAAATCTGACAGAAGGCATAACTTGGCTATGAAATCGGGGACTAGCAATTTGATGGCTCCGATGGTTGATTGAGGAATCAAGGATCTGAGTTCTCAAGGAGCCAGTGAGGGTTTGTATGAAGGCTCGCTTGAAGGAGAAAAAGATCAAGGTAGAGGGAAGTTGATGAGACCTTGCTCACGCTTGATGGTGGTGGCAGACATAACAGACGGCAAACGGTGAGTGGGAAGCAGAATCAAATGAACAAGCTCTTATCATTTTCTTTTATCAAAATCTTCAGTATTTGTTTGGAAGAAGAAGAAGAAAATGATGAATTGATTAATTGAATCATTTTTTTGGGAAAGGAATTGTATCATATAGTGTTGTTTAGCGGCGATGATGGCCGGCGATTGTGAACGGCTGGGATGATTGTGATTGGTGAGACAGGGAGGGATAAAGGTGATGAGATGCAAATTTTGGAGGTGAAGTTATCGAATGAACATGTTAAGGAGGATAAAATGATTTTTTTTTCTTAATGATTATTGATAGAGTTAGTTTTGAGAGGGTAAGTGTGGGTGTTTGAAATAGGGGGACATAACTGTTTGCTTGTACCTCTGAGAGTTCTAGTCATTTTCCCAAGTTGGTTTAAGAAGGTGATAAATGGTGTTTAAAACCATGCCAAGTATATTACTAACCTTAAGGCAAGGGTGGTGTTAGGGCAAAACTCAAACAAGAAATTATGAAAATGATAGGGACTAAAAGTTCTTCTTGAAAAAAATAAGAAAATTTCAGCTAAATATGCTCCATTAATGCCTATAAGTGGGATGCTTGGTTATGAAAGAAAATTTAAGCTAAATATGCTCCATTAATGCCTATAAGTGGGATGCTTGGTTATGTTCAAGCTACCTTAAGAGTATACAATAATGGTTGCTGAGTCATGTAAGCCAAGTTGTGGAAACAACTAAATTTGTCGGCTATGCTCATTGTATATGTGTTTGATGCCTAAGTAAGCATGGTAAATGATGGAATGGTGTGAGGTGATACCTAAGTGAAGTGCTAAGATGTATAGGGGATGCCCAAGAGCAAGGGCACAAGTGTTTAAGAGAATCCTGTAGACATAAGAGACAATAAGGGCTACTTATGCACAAGTATGCACCATGTGTGCAAGTAGTGCCTTGTGAGCACCATAAGGCATGGTTGGGAGTGAACCAAGGACTCACGATGTAGCTAAATGGTGCCTGATTATATCAGGAAGTAGGGCATAGTGCCTATGACAGCCTATGAAGTTACCAAGGGCTGTGAGATACGTTTGGCCTAAGTGGTGCTAATGCTACAACCCAGAGCAACAGTGAAGTGCATAGGTAAACTGTACTCATACACAAGGTCTAGAGCACTACGGGAAGTTTTGTAGGGTTTCTAAAATACCAGAGTATGCGTATAAAAATTATCAAATGGTTAGGACTTGTAAAAGCATATTAAAGACTCAAAGCTACGACACTAAGGAGCATGGAGTTACATCTGGACAGTGGTTGAATGTTGGAATAAATTGATTTAGTTTAGTGGGTTTGGGGATGTCTTTAAGGGTCCTTAATAGACTAACGAAGGAGTAGAAAAAATTCCCAAATGCCCAGACCAAGTGGAAGAATGATAATGATCAAAAAACTTTCTTGGTAAGCCATATCTAAGACAAGCAAATGGTGCCTTGAGTCTAAGGGTGAAGAAGCCAAGTGCAAGGGATCCTGGACATCAAGAGGCCTTGGATAAGGCAAGAATGACCTAGAGGAGTTACGAAACAAATCCTATACAAGTCATATAGTTGCCCGTTGGTGCCTAATTGAAGAGAAACCGAAAGAAATCTAAGAAGATTTCTAAAGGAAGGGAGAAACCCTAAGAAAAATGGAAATTAGGATTCAAGAAAATCATTTTGGACTCAAGGTGAAGTTTGTTTCCTCACAGGAATTATTATGTACCAAAGGAAATGCAAGAAGAATCAAGGGGTCTTTAATTATGAAGTTTAAGAAGGGTGGCATTAAGTGGACCATAAGAATATTCCTTTTTTTTTTTTTAAAAAAAAAAAAGAGATTCGTGAGATTCAAGTATACTCTACTAAAGGTAAGCCTTAGTCGAGTAAGAAACTTTGGCAGGAGAGCATGCAACACCAATTGCCAAGCTTTGGAGTTACCAACGACATAAGTTACTTGATAAAAGTTAAGCAAGGCTTGAAGTGGAACTCCTAGTCAAGTGGTTCAAGGAACTTAAGACCTTGTATGGAACTCTTCATCTTGAGGGGTAAGTAAGGTACCTAAAATGGCCGAAGGAACTCTTAGGAAGTAGGGTAACTAAGAAATAAATTTATTACCCAAGTATGGGAGGTTAAATGAACTATGTGAGATTCTAAGAGCCAAGTTATTGTTTAATAAGTGGAAAGTTCTAAATGCCCAAGCACATAGAAAACCTTGAGCATTTAAGAGCAAGGGTAAGTTAAAGAAGGCACTGAGTAAGTTTTCTACATGGCATTAAGGTGTGCGAATGCACATGAAAGGAACACTAAAGAAATGCCAAGTAATTTGTGTTAGTGTTGTGCCCAAAAGCCAATCATGAGATGATTGTATTTTTGCACATTGAGTCATGATATTTTATTAAGGCATTAATCCAGCAATTATGTTTGTTGTTTTGTTCCTGCGTAACTTAACAAACATAATTGTAACCCTAGAATAATGATATTCTTAAAAGTCCCTGTTGATATGCGATATCAATCTCATTAGTTTAAGTTAGTCTACTCCGTAATCAAGAAACTAAAGGTTGGGCTATATGAGAGTGACACATTCCATGTCTCGTGCTTAGTCTTGATATCTTGGACAAAGGGACAATGACATATATCGGTGATGATCATAAAGGTATAGTCGAATCATCGACAATCTTGTCACTTGGGTAGCAATGATGTGTTGCTAGACACCGCTCATTGCTTATGATCATAAATGTGATTTATGATCATTGCCAACGTGATAAGAGCCTATTGGGTCGCACACATAGAGCAATTTGGATCATTAGAGTGCATGGGCTAATTATTTGGGTTATGGTTTCACTTTAATTTCATATTAATAATGGGCCCAAGAGTTGAGCCATTATTAATTCTGAAATTAAATCCTAATTGGATTAGGGCTTTGAAACCCATTAGGCCTGGAAGTTGAGTCTCACTATAAATACAACTTTTAAGTTAGAAATTCGCAGGTCTCCTTGCCGTAGCCTCCCAAAAGGATAGTCGCACTCTTCTCTTGCAATTCCTTGGAGGACGTAAGCTAGCACTGCGAGCGCAAGAGAAACGCATCTGCCGGGACGTGGTGGAAGCGTGGTGATCCCGAGAGGCTTGTGTGGATACCATAGAGAGCTTGAACACGTCAACTGTTCAGGTTTTGTGATTCGACTCTACAGTTGAATGAGAGATCTCAACCAAAAATTAGGTATGAAAATTTTTGAACACCCGGTTTACCCCGTTTCACTTGGATCCTGGAGGGTTTCGGTTAAATTCCGTTGCACTGTTTGGCTCCCGAAACCCAACAGTGGTATCAGAGCTACTGGTGAAACCCTAAATCGGGATTGAGTGTTGAATCGCAAGATGCTATGTGTTCGAGTTGTTTTCGGCCATGATTAATTAGATTGATTCATGATGCATGAAACCGAAATTCGTAATGAACATATGAGATATATGAAGAAACGACACAAATTGGTTAATGAGATTAACCCGAAATTGATAGGTATGAGATACCTATATGGATTAGGATTCTTGCAATAGTTGCAAAAACCCTAGGTTTGTTCGGATTCGGCCTGTTCGGGCACCGAAAGTAAGGTATTTTTGGTGGCTCGAATGGAGGAGTCTCGGGTGCCTACTTGGTCGAAATAGAAGATTTCGGCCTAAGCAATTGTAAGACAATTTTTTGCGCCGGGGGGCGCTGCCCCCCGCAAGGGCGGCTCCCCTTGACCCCGTCCGCTGACCGGTCAGTGGAACCACCGCCCGCTGACCGGCCAGCGGGACCGCCGTATGCGAAGCGCCACATAAATAAAAACTGGTTAATCAATGCGCAAAAATTGGCATGCATCTTTGTTGAATGAGATTTGACATGATATGCTGATTGGTGTTTGAAGCATGGTGCATGGTTATAGCCCTTTATTGGTTGTACTTGTAAATACGGCCTGCGAGTCGTGCCTTTTCTTATCACTCTCATTGTACATTCTCTTCTCACCTTACTCCCCTCGAATGTAACTCGAGGTTTCTATTATTGATGTAATGGTGCATTATGGGATCATCCAAGGTAGTATGTCCAAGGATCATCCAAGGTGGTATGTCCAAGGAGGTGACAACAAAAGGCAACCAAGAAAGGAAGAGAAGGAGCTTGTGAAGACTCTTTTCTTTTCTTAGGCTTTTATGATATTCTCATTGGCTTGAGAATATCGCATAGTTTGGGCTATAACCATGTCACGTTTATTTCTTGTAAGCATGAGATGCATGTTTTATATTTGTATGTGATGCATGTATAAAACAACCGGAGATAACAAATTGGTGAGATCAAAAGAAAAAATCCCTCAAACAAATATTAAGTCATTAAATGTGATGCCTTCCAAATGTTGGCACTCGTCAAGACTTTGATCAACATTAGGTGGGTTTGCCAAAGCAAAGCACCTATGTTCATCTTGGTAAGGCGCGATGGGATAATAGTGATATCCAAACTGCTAACTTTGGGTTCGACTTAACTAAGTCATCCTAATAGGATTAGGGACTTAGAGGCATAGAGTTGGGCTTAAGTTCATGAGATGAGCTTGGACAAGTGTTGTTCACCCAACTATCCAAGAGTTGCATAAGATGCAATTGGCAAGGAGTTGCCTACCTAAATAGCTGTAACTTGAGAGAAAAGCCAAAGCTGACTCAGGTTGTGGTCAAATATGGATCTTGGCCCACTAGAATACCTTAGCGCCGAGGTGTTCCGAAATAATATCGAGGGTTATTATTTTGAGGAAAATAGTGGGAGTATCGTTTAATAAAAGTCCTTATTAAATGAATTAAAATACATGACTCTTACACTGCATATTTACTGTTGTAGATAACCATGGCACAAAACACATCGACACTTTCGTTGCGATCGATCCTTGAGAAGGAAAAACTTAATGGGACCAACTTTCTCAAATGGTACTGAAACTTGAGGATAGTCCTCAAGCAAGAGAGAAAGGCTTATGTCCTAGAGCAGCCCATTCCGAATGAGCCTGCTGCCACTGCTCCAAGAGCTGAAAGGGATGCTCACAAGAGGCATTCTGATGATGCTTTGGATGTTGCATGCCTCATGCTTATTACCATGGAATCTGAGCTTCAGAAGCAACATGAGAACATGGGGGCGTTCGATATGATCGAACATCTCAAAATGCTTTTCCAAGAGCAAGCTAGGCATGAGAGGTTTGAGACCTCTAAGGCATTGTTTCAGTGCAAGATGTCTGAGGGAAGTCCCGTGGGTCCTCATGTGCTCAAGATGATTGGGTACATTGAGAATCTTGAGAATTTGGGATTTGCTCTTCAGAAAGAGTTGGCTATTGATGTAGTCTTGCAATCGTTGCCTGAAAGCTACAGTCAGTTTGTCATGAACTATAACATGAACGACCTTGACAAGTCCCTCCCTGAATTACTCAACATGTTGAGAACTGCTGAGCAAAACCTTAAGAAGGCTAAGCCCATTTTGATGGTTCAAAAGGGCAAGGGAAAAGGAAAAGCCAACAAGAAGAAGGATAAAGCTAATGGAAAGTCCAATGCTAATTCTTCTTCAGCTGCATTGAAACCAAAGGGTGGTGTGGCAAAGGAAGGGGAGTGCTTCCATTGTAAGCAACCTGGACACTGGAAGCGCAACTGCAAGCTCTATCTTGAAGAACTTGCTAAGGAAAAGGGAAGTAAGACTTCCACTTCAGGTATTTTTGTTATAGAGGCTAACTTTTCTACTTCCTCATCTTGGGTATTGGATACTGGATGTGGATCTCACATTTGTGCAAATGTGCAGGATCTAAGTAGAAGTAGAAGATTGGCCCGAGGTGAAGTGGACCTACGTGTTGGAAATGGAGCAAGGGTTGCTGCCTTAGCCGTAGGGACTTATGTTCTCACTTTACCTAGTGGATTAGTTTTAGAATTAGACAACTGCTACTTTGTGCCTACTATTAGTAGAAATTTGATTTCTGTTTCTTGTTTGGACAAGAAAGGTTTTTCATTTATAATAAAGGACAAATGTTGTTCTATTTATTTGAATGAAATCTTTTATGGTAGTGCTCAACTTAGCAATGGGTTGTATGTTCTAGACCTCGAAGATCCAATCTATAATGTGAATACCAAGAAGGTCAGATTAAATGATTCAAACCCGACCTATCTCTGGCACTATCGCTTGGGCCATATAAATGAGACCCGCATATCCAAGCTCCATAAGGATGGACTCTTGGACTCATTTGATTTTGAATCATATGAGACATGTGAGTCATGTTTGTTGGGCAAGATGACCAAAGCCCCATTCACAGGGCAAAGTGAAAGGGCTAATGACTTACTAGGACTCATACATAGTGATGTATGTGGCCCTATGTCTACACAAGCTAGAGGAGGTTTCCAATACTTCATTATTTTCACTGATGACTTCAGCAGATATGGCTATGTGTATCTCATGAGACATAAGTCAGAATCCTTTGAAAAGTTCAAAGAATTCAAGAACGAAGTAGAGAATCAACTCGGGAAGAGTATTAAAGTGCTTTGATCAGATTGAGGTGGAGAGTACTTGGATTGAGAATTCCTTCACTATCTGAAGGAGTGTGGTATAGTATCACAACTCACTCCACCAGGTACACCTAAATGGAATGGTGTATCTGAAAGGAGAAATCAAACTATATTAGACATGGTTCGCTCTATGATGAGTCAAGCTGACCTTCCAAACTCCTTTTGGGGACATGCTCTAGAGACAGCCGCTTTTACACTAAACCGAGTTCCATCTAAATCGGTTCAAAAGACACCATATGAGATATGGAGTGGGAGGCGTCCCAATTTGTCTTTTATGAAGATTTGGGGCTGTGACGCTTATGTGAAACGTCAATCCTCTGACAAACTAGGGCCCAAATCTCAAAAATGCCTTTTTGTTGGGTATCCCAAAGAAACAAAGGGTTACTATTTCTACAATCCTTCTGAGCAAAAAGTGTTTGTTGCTCGAACTGGTGTCTTTTTAGAGAAAGAGTTTATCTCTAAAGAAACTAGTGGGAGGAAAGTAGAACTTGAAGAAATTCAAGAACAACAAGGAGACATCGAACCTGAAATGGAACC
This sequence comes from Aquilaria sinensis, assembly GCA_005392925.1. Taxonomy (NCBI): domain Eukaryota; kingdom Viridiplantae; phylum Streptophyta; class Magnoliopsida; order Malvales; family Thymelaeaceae; genus Aquilaria; species Aquilaria sinensis. Next base: position 22,583 of record SMDT01002179.1, read on the forward strand.
TGAACAGACACCACAAGATGTTGTGGTTCAAGAGTCTGTTCCTGTAGCACAGAGCCCACGTAGGTCTGGTAGGATTCGGCGTGAGCCTGAGAGATATGGATTTCTCGTGACTCACACTGGTGATGTGATGCTCATGGATCAGGATGAGCCCACAACCTACCAACAAGCTATGTCGGGGCCTGACTCTGAGAAGTGGCTAGTGGCCATGAAATCCGAGATGGAATCCATGTATGAAAACCAAGTATGGACTTTGGTTGACCCACCTGAAGGGGTAAAACCCATAGGGTGCAAATGGGTTTTCAAGAAGAAAACTGACATGGATGGTAATGTGATTACCTTTAAGGGACGATTGGTTGCAAAAGGTTTCAAGCAAATTCATGGTATTGACTATGATGAAACTTTTTCACCAGTTGCTATGCTTAAATCCATCCGAATTTTGTTTGCTATTGCTGCACACTATGATTATGAGATATGGCAAATGGATGTCAAAACTGCATTCCTAAATGGAAAGCTACTTGAGGATGTGTACATGACACAACCTGAGGGTTTTGTCACTCCTGAGAATGCCAATAAAGTGTGCAAGTTGCAAAGGTCCATTTATGGACTGAAGCAAGCTTCTCGAAGTTGGAATCTTCATTTTGATGATGCAATCAAAGAGTTTGGTTTTATAAAAAATGAAGATGAACCTTGTGTCTACAAGAAGGTTAGTGGGAGCGCTATTGTCTTCTTGGTGTTGTATGTAGATGACATACTACTCATCGGGAATGGGAATGACATTCCTGAGCTACAGTCTGTGAAGACTTGGCTAGGGAAATGTTTCTCTATGAAGGACTTGGGTGAAGCAGCCTATGTGTTAGGCATCAGGATCTATAGAGATAGATCTAGAAAGCTTCTTGGCCTAAGTCAAAGTACATATATTGACAAGGTGCTAAAGAGGTTTAGCATGCAAGATTCCAAGAAAGGATTCTTGCCCATGTCACATGGTATCACTCTTTCTAGATCTCAGTGTCCGAGTACAACTGAGGAGAGAGAGCGCATGAGTAAGATTCCATATGCCTCAGCAATTGGATCTATCATGTATGCCATGATATGTACTCGTCCCGATGTCTCATATGCTTTGAGCATGACGAGTAGGTACCAATCGAACCCTGGTGAGAGTCACTGGACAGCTGTTAAGAACATCCTTAAGTACTTACGAAGGACTAAGGATGCATTCTTGGTCTTTGGAGGTGAAGATGAGCTCGTTGTAAGGGGTTACACCGATGCAAGCTTCCAATCCGATAAGGATGATTTTAGATCGCAATCTGGTTATGTGTTTTGTATTGGTGGTGGTGCTGTGAGCTAGAAGAGTTCAAAGCAAGAGACAGTAGCTGACTCTACAACAGAATCTGAGTACATTGCCGCCTCTGATGCTGCGAAGGAGGCAGTTTGGATCAAGAAGTTCATCATTGAACTTGGAGTGGTTCCAAGCATTACCGACCCGATAGAGCTCTATTGTGACAACAATGGAGCAATCGCACAGGCTAAGGAACCTCGATCTCACCAGCGATCCAAACACATACTCCGACGCTATCATCTCATCAGGGAGATCATCGAGAGGGGTGATGTAAGGATATGCAGGACTTCGACAGATAGCAACATTGCTGATCCACTGACAAAGCCCCTTACGCAGCAAAAGCATGATAGCCATTCTAGGTCCATCGGTATTAGATACATGGATGATTGGCTTTAGTGCAAGTGGGAGATTGTTAGTGTTGTGCCCAAAAGCCAATCATGAGATGATTGTATTTTTGCACATTGAGTCATGATATTTTATTAAGGCATTAATCCAGCAATTATGTTTGTTATTGTTTTGTTTCTGCGTAACTTAACAAACATAATTGTAACCCTAGAATAATGATATTCTTAAACGTCCCTGGTCTAGTATTATTGTGGAGTGGGTTGCAATAATACATAACGACTAGCATATGTGGAGACTAATATGAGATATGTAGTCTACATATGGGTACAAGTTGGAGAACTTGTGTACTGGACCGACCCACCATGAGAACACTACATGGATCGTTATATGAGTGTCATAAGTGATTCTCATAGTGATCATGGTATATGTAGTCCTTCGACCTAAGATCATCAAGGTTCCCTACATGTGAGTCACATACTTTGATACTTTCCTTTGTTGCTCGTAACTGAGTGAACTTGAAGGAGGTCATTGGGTATGTCACATATCATGCGGAGGGATTTGTATGATCAAGATGGGATTTGTCCCTCCTATGTAACGGGAGTGATATCTTCGGGCCCCTTGATAGAGTGAGACTTAGAAAATGCATGGCCATGCTCGGATGAGTTGATATACGATATCAATGTCATCAGTTTAAGTTGGTCTACTCGGTAATCAAGAAACCAAAGATTGGGCTATACGAGAGTGACACATTCCATGTCTCGTGCTTAGTCTTGATATCTTGGACAAAGGGACAATGGCATATATCGGTGATGATCATAAAGGTTTAGTCGAATCATCGACAATCTTGTCACTTGGGTAGCAATGATGTGTTGCTAGACACCGCTCATTGCTTATGATCATAAATGTGATTTATGATCATTGCCAACGTGGTAAGAGCCTATTGGGTCGCACACATAGAGCTATTTGGATCATTAGAGTGCATGGGCTAATTATTTGGGTTATGGTTTCACAATAATTTCATATTAATAATGGGCCCAATAGTTGAGCCATTATTAAGCCCGAAATTAAATCCTAATTGGATTAGGGCTTTGAAACCTATTAGGCCTGGAAGTTGAGTCTCACTATAAATACAACTTTTAAGTGAGAAATTCGCAGGTCTCCTTGCCCTAGCCTCCAAAAAGGACAGCCGCACTCTTCTCTTGCAATTCCTTGGAGGACGCAAGCTAGCACTGCGAGCGCAAGAGAAACGCATCTACCGGGACGTGGTGGAAGCGTGGTGATCCCGAGAGGCTCGTGTGGATACCATAGAGAGCCTGAACACGTCAACTGTTCAGGTTTTTGATTCGACTCTATAGTTGAGTGAGAGATCTCAATCGAAAATTAGGTATGAAAATTTTCGAACACCCGGTTTACCCCGTTTCACTTGGATCCTGGAGGGTTTCGGTTAAATTCCGCTGCACTGTTTGGCTCCCGAAACCCAACACATGGAGCAAGGGCTAAGCTTGGAAGAGAGCCATGAGCTTGATGAACCAAGCTTAGTGAGGGGAGTGCACTTATTGAAGGTTTTGTGACCTACTGTTGAGTGTACAAAGATGGCCACGAAATAAGAGTTTTCTAAAGTTTCCTGGATTGTTTACTGTATTTCCAAACATCCATGAAGCTAAGACCATGCTTGGAAGAGAGCAAAAAGCTCTAGGAACCAAGTATGGGTTAATGGAAAAGAAGTATGGCAAGGTTTCGGCCTTAGTGTTACCATGCTAAAGATGGCAGTAAGAAAGAAGGGTTTCTAGAGCCCAAAGTTAGTACTAACTACTGTTAAAATCCTCCTAAGTCCAAGCATTAGCTTGAGGAGGGCTGCCATAGTGATTTATTTAAGTTTATTGCATGTTTTACGGACTAATCTATGGTTATTGTTGTTGCTGCATTTCATGTGTTTGTTTGTTGTGAATGGCTGCTGCATTTGGTTGCTATATCTTGTATATATGTATTGTGGTTATTGTGTTTTAGTGTATTTGGATGCAGGTTTTAATGAGGATCACATTACCTTAAGAAACCAAGTGTTACCCTTACTAAGTTTCTCAATGAAACTTACTCCCCTCAATTCTGTCATTTCAGGTCCAGCAGAAAGATCACCTTCAAACTAACCTTTGTAGTTTGATTTTTGATCTGAAATTTCAGGTACATGAACTTCCATATGTCTAGTTGTGATCTGGAAATTTTGGTGATTTTAGGAGCACATTTGGTATTTTTAATGGTGGTACTTATTGTGTTGTGCAGCAGCTGTCCAGCATCCTGTTTTTGGGGTCCATTGTGTCTCAGGACCTCCTGTAACCTAGGGTGCGTATTTAGCTGAGTTAAGATCATATTTTAGTTCATGTATGCATGTACATGTAGTGTGTGTAAAATGAGACAAGTATGAGAACATTTGAGTAATGTTTTGGCTATGTATGTGATGTGGTGCAAAGCTGCCTAAGTGTGAATGATGCGCTGCTTACTTGTAAATTCTGTTTTGACCACATAAAGTTGTTAAAAGGAAGGGAATATAATTCCTATGTGTAATGGACATATATGGGATAGCCTTGGAGGGCTTTCCCCATGTGAATGAAGTGTTTGCATGGTTTGGAAAAATTGTATGGGCAAAATGGTCCAAAAGTTGCCAGAATTTCGACTCTGGACCTAAAGTTTAATATCTCCCTGTGTAGAATGAATCTTGGTATGAAATTTTGACCACAGATAGAGGACATCTAGAGGGTTAACTGGGATTTGGAATTTATGGATTTAGAGCCCTGTAGCCAAATATATGACGTTGAAAAGTTAGCTGAGTTACTGTTCATTTGGTCAGAATTTTGTAACCAACTTCAAAAATCCATAACTTGGCCCATAGGTGGGCTATTGATGCAAAAAAAAATTCCTTGGTTTTCTCTATGTCTCTACTTGATAATGGAACAAATAAAAAATGGGGCTATTTGGCTAGAATGATACAGTTTATTAGTGGAAGTTACAGGTGCAGTAGCTGGCCACTAGAACTTAACAAGATTGCCTAATGTGTGGAAGCCAAAACTAAGACTTGTGCTAGTGTTTTCCTTCTTTGCTGCCATGGTGTGCATGAAATGTGAATATGTGCGTGATGGTTGGACCAATATGCATGTATTTACATAGTGCCCAAGAGGGCCACTTGGGTATGCACACTAAGGGTAGTGTTCTGATGGCCTACAGAACATTACCAATCCTGGGAGTCTAAATGCACAGTTTTGGCACCATAACTGGACTACCCCGGAGTGGGTAACAGGGGTGATGTAAGGATATGCAAGACTTCGACAGATAGCAACATTGCTGATCCACTGACAAAGCCCCTTACGCAGCAAAAACATGATAGCCATTCTAGGTCCATCGGTATTAGATACATGGATGATTGGCTTTAGTGCAAGTGGGAGATTGTTAGTGTTGTGCCCAAAAGCAAATCATGAGATGATTGTATTTTTGCACATTGAGTCATGATATTTTATTAAGGCATTAATCCAGCAATTATGTTTGTTGTTTTGTTCCTGCGTAACTTAACAAACATAATTGTAACCCTAGAATAATGATATTCTTAAAAGTCCCTGGTCTAGTATTATTGTGGAGCGGGTTGCAATAATACATAACGACTAGCATATGTGGAGACTAATATGAGATATGTAGTCTACATATAGGTACAAGTTGGAGAACTTGTGTACTGGACCGACCCACCATGAGAACACTACATGGATCGTTATATGAGTGTCATAAGTGATTCCCATAGTGATCAGGGTATATGTAGTCCTTCGACCTAAGATCATCAAGGTTCCCTACATGTGAGTCACATACTTTGATACTTTCCTTTGTTGCTCGTAACTGAGTGAACTTGAAGGAGGTCATTGGGTATGTCACATATCATGCGGAGGGATTTGTATGATCAAGATGGGATTTGTCCCTCCTATGTAACGGGAGCGATATCTTCGGGCCCCTTGATAGAGTGAGACTTAGAAAATGCATGGCCATGCTCGGATGAGTTGATATATGATATCAATGTCATCAGTTTAAGTTAGTCTACTTGGTAATCAAGAAACCAAAGATTGGGTTATACGAGAGTGACACATTCCATGTCTCGTGCTTAGTCTTGATATCTTGGACAAAGGGACAATGGCATATATCGGTGATGATCATAAAGGTATAGTCGAATCATCGACAATCTTGTCACTTGGGTAGCAATGATGTGTTGCTAGACACCGCTCATTGCTTATGACCATAAATGTGATTTATGATCATTGCCAACGTGATAAGAGCCTATTGGGTCGCACACATAGAGCAATTTGGATCATTAGAGTGCATGGGCTAATTATTTGGGTTATGGTTTCACTTTAATTTCGTATTAATAATGGGCCAAAGAGTTGAGCCATTATTAAGCCCGAAATTAAATCCTAATTGGATTAGGGCTTTGAAACCCATTAGGCCTGGAAGTTGAGTCTCACTATAAATACAACTTTTAAGTGAGAAATTCGCAGGTCTCCTTGCCCTAGCCTTCCAAAAGGACAGTCGCACTCTTCTCTTGCAATTCCTTGGAGGACGCAAGCTAGCACTGCGAGCGCAAGAGAAACGCATCTGCCGGGACGTGGTGGAAGCGTGGTGATCCCGAGAGGCTCGTGTGGATACCATAGAGAGCTTGAACACGTCAACTGTTCAGGTTTTGTGATTCGACTCTACAGTTGAGTGAGAGATCTCAACCAAAAATTATGTATGAAAATTTTCGAACACCCGGTTTACCCCGTTTCACTTGGATCATGGAGGGTTTCGGTTAAATTCCGCTGCGCTGTTTGGCTCCCGAAACCCAACAATTTGGTATAATCCAATATACCAAAGAGGAATTGAAAAGACTATGCCTAAGTGTCCGAAAAGGACCAAGGGAAGTAAAGAAAGTTCCCTAAGAGCATAAATGCTAAAGGTAAATCAAAGTAATCTAAAGTTCCCAAGGTAAACCATATGGAGCACGACAAGCGCGAATAGGATTGAAGTAGTTGAGGATTGGGCAACATGAAGTTCCTAAGGGTACTTAAACAAGTGGTGATTTTGGGTACCAAGAAAATGAATCCTAAAAGATTTATGTGACCTGAGGGAAAGACTATGAGATCATAAAGAATCTTGCAATCAGGGAAGATCGTAATAGTCAAGGAAATTCTAGGTAAAGAAAGTCATCGAGCAAATCTAGAGAATCTAGAAGCAAAGGCCAAAATTATTGTTAAGTAACTTGAGAATAGTCAAGACCTTTAGAGATGCTAAGGACTACCTAGAGGAGTTGAAGTATGAGGGCACCCGAGTGCTAAAAAGGCCATATGGATAAGGGTGCTTATGATAAGATTAAAGGTGTTAAGTCGTGAACACCCTTAAGATTAAGAAGATGCAAGGTAGTAAGAATTGAAAATGTTAAAGACTACCCTAAGAAAGTTAAAAGTAAGATTCCAAAAGGGTATGTGCTCAAGATCTTCGTAAGGTAGTAAGACCAACAACACACTAACAAAAGGTGAAGTAACTAAGCTAAGTGTAAGAAATCATCAAGATTTTGTTAAACCATCAAGGGTTAGACGGTGGTTACCCAAGTTTATTCTTACGTATAAGAATGAAAAGAGGTGGTAAGCCAATAATCTATCAAAGTGAAGACAAGTTCTCAACAAGTTAGAAGTGAAGGATAAAGTACTTCAAAAGGTATTCCTTGTACAAGGAAAAAGATTTATTAGAGCAAGGGAGCTCTAAAGGATATAAGGGCCAAACATGGGCTAAGTGTAAGAAAAAGCATTGAAAACTAAGGCTAAGTATTATTTCCACAAGTGATGTCTTTAATAAAGGATCTCTTTCAAAGAGAATTCTAAGTGGTTTCTTGTCTTGTAAGACAAGAAGCCAAAAGTAAAAAGTGCCTTTGGTCAAGTGCTATGGTTTAACTATAGTAAAAAGGAAGTCATGAAGAAACTAAGCAAGATACTTAAGGAAAGCATATAAGAATAATACTTAGGTAAGTTGGAATTTAGAGGGCCAAATTTCAGAAGGAGAGGAGAATGTAATTGCTCTTCAAAACCTATGGCAAGATCACTAAGGTCAGTATGAGTTTTCATGCTTAGAAACTCATTTTTTGTACACTAAGTAAGTAGGTTGATGTAGCATAAAGTAAATAATGTGAACATTTGAGCAAATTTAACTATAAAGGGTAAATTGGTAATTTTTCCATAAAAACCCCCAAATTTTATACCATAAATGAGATTGAACCAAGGAATGAAAGATTTTCAAGTGTTTTAATCACTCCTAGTTCAACTTCATTTGTGAAGTAAGGAATAAAAATTATTCTGAGACTTATGGGCCATTTTGTGTACAAGTAAGAGATTAAAGGACCAAGGAGTAAAAAAGGAGGAGGTAAGAGATAATAGACTATGGTCTTATTCTCTAGCCATAAACCATGCCATTCTCACTCCAAGGAGCTCCTAAAATCAGCCCCAAATGTTTCAAGCCAAGGAGAAGCTTCCAAACCAAGATTCTTGGTGCTTTGAGCTTAATTAAGCTTGTTTGAGCAAGAAGCCACATTTTCCTCTATGGTAAGCTTTAATTTCATGTTTTGTGTTGATATTGGAAGCATAATTATGTAGAATAAGGCTTGGGTAAGTTAGAAGATTGGTCTCTAAGCTTGAATCTTACTTTTGAAGGGTGAATTGTAAGCTTGATTAGCTTTGTTGTGCATGTGGTCCAAAGAGAAGAGTTTTGGGTCTCACAAAAGGGGGTGAGGGTTTATAGCTATAATCAAGCTTTGTTATGCTCAAATTCTAGTTATACTACATGTTCTTGATGCATTAGAATAGATTTTCTAAGATAGAACAAGAAATGCTACATTAATTTGCAAAGGATATGCAAGTGTGCTTATGTGCGCTTTGATATTTCAAGTGTGTGATCTTCATTTAGGTAAGGGATTTTTATGATTTCAAGTGTTTAATGGATTCTTTTATATTTTATTTATCAAGTAGAAGTGGTTATAAGTGTTTTTGTAAGTGGATTGGGGCAAGACAAGAGAGGGAAGTGCAAGAAAGGGGCAAGGAGCATGAAATAGGGCACCTGGTGCCAAGCTTGGTGCTGTAGCATGAGGAGTTTGAGTGTAGCAATATGTTTTTAAGAGTTACCATCAATTGGTTTATACCTAGGTCAATAGGAAATCTTAAAATGGTCTACAAGAGTTCGAAGGGTTCAGGAGTACAATTCTGCTAAAATAACCTTATTATAGCGCTAAAAAATTGACACATTAGTTTGGTTTAAATTTAATTTTTCTTGATTTTAAAAATTTTAATTAATTTTCCAAACCATGAATCCTAATCAAATCACCCAGATATGGACTTCTAAACCTTATTACTTGATTTTATTTATTATATAAAATTTTGATATTTCCAAACCATGAATCCTATTAAACCACACAAATATGAAACCTGAAAACTTAATCAATTTTTATTTATCTTTTAAATATTTTAGTTAATTATTAATCTGAACCATAAATCTTATCGAATCATCCGGATATGTATATTAGAACTTAACTTGTTTATATTTGTATTTATTTTCTTTATTGCTTTAAAGATTTTAAATAATTATTCAAACCATAGATCTTATCGGACCACCTAGATGTGAATTTTAAAATTTATTATTATCCTAAATTCATCTTAGGGTTTTATTAAATTTATGTGGAATTGAATTTTTTTAACAGTGATATTTGGATGTATTATGTGAATTAAATGAATATTAAAATTATATAAGTTATATAAAAATATCTACCTATCCTAAACGTACAATCTTGCCTAATGTTGGTGACCAAATTAATTCATGACTTCAATAAACAAAACAAGCAAACAAAGAAAGAGATAAACAAAAACAATGCTGTTAGTGGCTTTTTATGCAAAGTGAAAGTACGTTCGTGACTTGGATGACATAAATTAAGAGTTTAGTGGTTAAAAGGGGGTTATACCACAATTGTGGGTCAGACAAGTTGAAGAACGGGTCGAGTCGCGGGTTCGAAACGGGTTGTTTCTCAATTCTCCGTCGACCAGCGACGAGAGAATGGCGGCTGGGCTTGGGCTTCAGCGGCGGTGGGGCGACGATCTCCGTAGGGATGGGTGGCTAGCGACGACAATGTGGCACGGCAGGTGAAGAGGAACCGAATCTGCGACGTTTATGTTAATGGCGGCGAATTGCCTTCTCTTCTTGCGTTCGGTGCAACGGGGTATGGTGGTGGACTGATGGCGTCTGGGCATGCGGCTTTGAGGATGACTGGTGGTGGCAATGGACTGACGACGGGAGGCGTCGGGTAGCTGGAACAGCTCCAGGGGCTGTGGAAGAAGAAAGGAAAAGCTAGGGTATCGGGGGGAAGGGCTGCGAGAAAGTAGGGGCTTAGGCTACAGAGTTCCCAAGCTTAGGGTTTTTACCAATTTCTAGCTTTTTCTCTTAAAATGGTGATTCCTATTTATAGGAGCAGTGTTATTGGAGAGATTAAATCTCATCCAAAACAATTTTGAAGTGATTTAAATCTATTAGAATATAATGTGGTAAAAACACCAGTGTAAGTCCAATAAAACTCTTAAGCTGCTGATTAAGCTCTAAATTTTGAAAGAAATTCAATTTGACCCAAAACTTCCAGGATTTATCAAATTAGCCCAAAACTTCACAAATTTGTGCAAACTCACAATTTCATAATTTTGCTAGACTTGCCTCAAACTCATAGGAGTTGGCAGATTTGCCCCAAATTTTTCAATTTTGCCTAAAACTTTCCAAAAACCTCTAGTTTCCACCCAAACTTTTCCCTTTAACCTAAATTGACCCCAAAACCTTTAGGACTCCAAATTAGTATCTCAGCCAAATTACTTCCTATTTTAACCCTAAATGACTAATCTAAATTCTTAAAAATGTATAACACTAAATAATCTAAATACGCCTAATCGTAACAACTTTATAAGCTATAAAAATGATTAAATTGCCCCTAAAAACAAAAATGCTTACTAAAATAAATTTTCTAGCCTAAAACGTAAACAAAAGTTAGTGCCTGAACAAATATTGGGTGTTAACAGCTGCCCCCCTTTGCATGTTTCATGGAACATGGTGCATGCAAAGCCATTATCAAATTTTGGCCGATCTTTCATTGGACAATGAGAACCTTCTCACTGCCAAAAATCGTGAGGAAAAAAACCTTTTCCTCCTCTTCGAGGATAAGGAATCTTCTTTATTACCTCCACTATAGGAACTTTCCTATCATTTAAGAATCTAAGGAAAAAAACTCTTTCTTCCTTGTTTACGAGGCCTAGGAACTTTCCTAACATTTTGCAGTAAGAACCTTCCTATTGTTTCCAAACCAGAGAAGAAAATTCTTTCCTCTTTTCTTGAGGGGTTAAGAAACCTTCCTTACTCCTTTTGGATAGAAACCTTCCTTACCCCTTTTGGATAAGAACCTTCCTAATGTTATGTAGAAGAGAGAAACTTTTTTCTTATTTTGTTTATATTTGGTAGAGAACCCTTTCTTACCATGATTTATGAGGCAAAGAGCTTTTTCTTTACCACCTCTTATTGTCTTTGAAGTAGAGAACTCTGTCTCTTTATAACCTATGAATTCGTTTAAAGTAGAGCACTTTGACTCTTTACCACATTTGATGACCTTTAAGGTAAAGAATCTTGTCTTTTTACCACCTCTAAATTCCTTTGAGGTAGAGCATCCCGACTCTTCACCACCTTTGATGACCTTTGAGGTAGAGAACCATGTCTCTTTACAATCTCTAAATTTTTTTGAGGTTGAGCACCCTGACTCTTTACAACTTCTAATAACCTTTGAGGTAAAAAACTCCATCTCTTTACCACCTCTAAATTCCTTTGAGGTAAATCACTTTGACTTTTACCATATTTGATAATCTTTGAGGTAAAGAACCCTATTTCTTTATAATCTCTAAATTCCTTTTAGGTAGAGCATCCTAACTCTTTGCCACCTCTAATTTAACCCATATTATGAGAAAGAGAATTACTTTGCCTTTGAAAACTTGGTTTAATATTGTCGTGGGTGTGATGAGGTAGAAAAACCTTTCTAATTTAAAACCTCAATTTGACCCAAATTACGGGGAGAGAATTACCTTCTCTTTAGAAACTTAGTTTAGCTTTTTCTTTAAATGTGTAAAACCTTTCTCATTTAAAACCTCGGTTTGGCTCAAATTATGAGAAAGAGAATTACATTCTCTTTGAAACCTTGATTTAGCTTTGTATTTAGATAAAGGAGCCCTCCTTGTTATCTAAAGTAAAAATTTCCAAAAAATCATTTGAACTTTGAATAATTCCATCAAAAGTGTGAATTTTCAAAATTGGTGAATTCAAAACTTGAAATTCCATAAAATGAGTGAATTTAAAGAAGGCCAAAGATTCTACAAAATGAATAAATATTAAAAGTAAGAAATTTCACAAAATGAGTGAATTTTGAAAAGGCTAAAGATTCCAAAAAATAATTGAATCTTAAAAGTGAGAAATTTCACAAAATGAGTGAATTTCAAAAAGCTGAAAATTCTATAAAATTAGTGAATTTTGAAGGTAAAAAATTGTAGACAAAAGAAACCTTAACCCTTGAGAGTTGAAAGTGTTTTGAGATACCTTTAGAATGTCTCAAAATGAGCTTTGAGAAAAAAAATACCTTAAGAAAATAACTTCTCAAACATTTCTTTATGATGATGGTTGTTTTGGAAAATGGTATGACAACACATGGATGTCATCCTTTAAATGTGCCCCCCAATCATGAAAATAAGCCACGATTTTTTTTTAGTGAAAAACTTACCTCAACTTTGATCTTGAAAGCTTATAATTGGATGTCCATGTTGGCATCTTTTGTTCATACCATAATTGAACTTACCTTGAATTGTTACTACCTTGGAGCATCAAAATTGAAGCATTTCTTAGTAACCAAGCTTATTTGTGCACCAAAATGCCATAATGCCACTAACCCTTATCTCTTAAGACCTGTCTTCAAAATTGTTTTAAAAAGAATATGCATTATGCATGATAGTCATGGTGCTCATGATGAATGTCTTAAAAAATGAGAGCCTCAATAAGTGAAATGCACATATTTTATGAAAACCATGATGCATAAGTGGTGAATATCTTCCATCTTAAATTAAATTACTTTACTATTATGAATTATCTTTCTTGAAACTATTCCTTCAGAAATGTGCATCTCCCTTGCTCTTTCCTAGTCAAATCATATGAATTGCTTGCCAAAGATCCAAGTATATCTTGAGTTGATTGTACAAAGATGCCTCTCATTGATTATGGCATCGCCTCCCTTCAAGTGGATGATGGCTGGTCAACTGTGCCTTATGAAATCACATCTTCTTAAAGAAATACTTAAGCTAGCTCCATCTTTTGAATCTAAACACGTTGAAAAATAACTGTATTTCCTTAAAGAGACTATCATCCATTTGCAAAGCTTGACAAAATAACTTACGGTCTTTATATTTGATTTAAATGTTCTGTTATTCTTTCACTTCCTAACTCAAAGATGCAAAATGCATAAGGTGGAAAGGTAGAAATATGTTTTAGAGTGATAGTCTTTTAAATGGATAAGGATTATATCAAGAGGGAAGTGTTAAGTTGAGGAACGTTAAGTTTGAATAGTGTGAAAGAAGGGCTTTTTAATTTTATTCATGAGCAGATCTGATTACCTTGAAAAACTTAATAGTGACGACCTCAAACCTACCACATTTTCCAGAAAGTTAGACCCCATCCATTGCCCCTCAACTATCACAATCTGCTTGTAAACTTGCTTTGAAGATTGCTTTTATTTTTTAAACTACCTTTGTATGTTGTCAGTATAGAATCCATAGCTGATTTTTTTTATTCTTTTTTTTTTCATTCATTTTCTTTCTTTTGCTATAATTTTTGCCTAGGTTGTGTTGGAGATTAACAACCTAACAAGTCCTTATCCTTTTTATTTCTTTCTTTTTGTGAGCTATAGTTTTAATAGGTAATGTGCTAGATAGCCCTCATTGTAGTATTCCTTAAGTGAGATGACTTAAGTAGCATTAATTGCTCATGCTTACTCTCAGTCTTTTCATTCTTTTGAATTTCCTTTGTTGTCTTTTGATGGAAGGGATGAATTTATTTCCTTTTTGAAATTTACGTTGTAAAGAATTGAGAACCTTTTCTTGTATTGAACATTCTTGGGAATAGGGATACTATTGAAGCCATTTATCATAAGGACTCGATTCTCCAAAAACTTTTTACAATGACATTGATAACCACTACGGACTTCCTTTTGCTCTTGTATGATGAAGTTAAGGTGCAACATTTAAGTTCTTGCTTACTAGATTAGGTGGCTTTTTTAAGATTAGCATTATTAAATCTCCTTTAGCTTTCATTTTCACTCATGAGTAACATTGTCAGGTTTGTCTTTCTTTGTGAAAGAAAGTATAATGGAAAGATGGGTAAAATGGATGGTATAATAGTGAAAATGGTGAAATAAAAGTAAAATGTGGATTTTTATTAAAAGGCAGCGCAATGCACATGTTACATCTTCTTATTGAAATAGAAAAGAATAATAAATGTCCATTTAACAAAGACTACACTTTAGATTCTTGACAAAATCCAAGAGATTTTTACTATTAAATTACTTTGGTGAGCTCTCAAATATACAAGTCACTTCAAGACATTCTAATTGTTTAAAAATGTACCTAAAGCTAAGGTTGACCTAACTTAAAATAGCCTCTTAAGTTGATGCTCATTCTTAGGGTATGTTAGTGAAATCCAACAACTTTGCCTTAAGTAGTTGTTGCTAGGACTGATCATTCGGTTATTTCGGTTATAACCGAAACCGAAATAACGATTTTGTTCGGTTGTCGGTTGGAGACGCTGGTAACTGAAATAACCGATTCTACCCCTAAAACCGAAATAACCGAAACCAAAAATTAATTTCGGTTTTTCGGTTTTAAACCGAAAAAACTGAATTTCGTATAAATCTCTTGCTGCAGCACATACATAAATCATGAATGGAATTGGTTTAAAAATCATCATGCAACATCAGAAGATTCAAAACATCATCACAACACACATTCTCCATAAATTCATCATGCTACGGAATATAAATTGTTTCAAAGTACAATATAAATAAAACACATATCAAAGCACACATAGAAAAGTCTAACTTTCTTGTCTTCAAACCAATAACCAAGTTAAGAAGACAAGAACAAGAGTACTACTTTGCCATAAAATATGCCACAAACAACCAACCTGAAATGCACTAGCCATCCCATTCCAAACTGCCTACAAGAAAGAAAGGTGAAAAGTGATAAGTTGCTTGAATAGAAAACAAGTAAATCTCTAAATAAACTACATCTTAGGTTTATGAACAATTTAATTAACAACTAAAGAACATACTTGCCTGGAATAAGTGTTGGTCTCCCACAAGCAACTAACCAAATGTCTTATTCAAATATCTATGATCGAATTAGCCAATGCCACTTTTGACAAATCTGAGGGGAAAAAATAAAGATATAAACAAAAGAACAATCACAAGTATATTAAACAAAAAACATATGTTAGATTACTAAATATCTACAATCATACCTTCCTCCAATTTTTCAATTTCCTCCAAATCTTCCTTAACACCAACAGGATGCATTGATCTCCTAAGCCAATCCTGACAACATATGAGAGCCTGCACCATCTTAGGAGTCAATGAACTCCTAAATGCATCAAGAACCATTCCTCCAGTGCTAAATGCAGATTCAGATGCAACTGTGGAGATAGGAACAGCTAAGACATCACGGGCCATTTGACTAAGGATAGGAAAATGTCCACTATTCATTTTCCACCACTGTAACACGTCTAAATCATCCTCATCAGATTCACACTCCTCATTTAAATACTTAATCAAATCAGACTTTCCTTCATCACTCCCAATGAGTGACCTGAACTTTTTTTTTCTTTCCTTCGAAATTTGGCCTTTCCTCTTTTGGGTTTCAGATTGCGGCACAGCTGAAGCTTGGTTAATTCCACTTGACTGACCACAATTTTGTGATTGCAACATTTTCTCATACCAACTAAACAACTCATTCAAAGCATCTTTGGCCTTCTATGCTAACTTAATTCCTAGATCTTTCTTTAACTGATACATCTCATTCAATGCAAACTCAATATACTTCAGCTTATGTCATGGATCAAGGATCACCGCAACATATATCAACATATTCATCTTCTCGACATTACCCCAATATTTTTCATATTTTTCTTTCATCTTCCTAGCCATAAAAGCAAATTCCAAGTCATCACTAGTTCCCCACTCATACAAAAGACCATCAACTTCAGAAATCTCATGAAAAAATGTATTGGAGGTAACATATAAAGAGCCTGAAATCCTACAAGTCAGGTCATAAAAATTCTCAAGAAAAGTGACCAATCTTCTCACATTCTCCCAATCATCAGATGTAAGTATTCCACCAGTCAACTCATTTAATTCATGCTCAAAATGAGGATCATCAGTAGCATATGTCTCAAAGGCTCTCTCAAATTTCTGTGCAACATTCAACATCAAATAGGTGGAATTCCACCTAGTGCTAACATCTAAGCACAACAAAGCCTTGCTCTCAATTTTCTCCTTCTCAATACATTTTTTGAAATTAGCATATCTTGCTGGAGATTGCTTCACAAATTTAACTGCAGCTCGAACATGAGCCACAGAATCAAGCATCTTTTTCAATCCATCAACAACAACAAGATTGATAATATGTGCAATACATCTCATATGCAAGTACTTACAACCAACAACAATCGTTCCCCAATTGCTGATTTTTTTTTTCAAGAACTCAATTGCCACATCGTTAGAACTAGCATTGTCTACTGTAATTGTGAATACTCTATCAATACCCTAATCAAGAAGGCAATTCTCTACTGCCCTACCAATGATCTCACCTTTATGACCAGTTATTGGACAAAAGTTCAAAATCTTCTTATGCAATTTCCAATTTTCATCTATGAAATGTGCAATACGACACATGTAGTTGACTTTCTGTAAAGAAGTCCATGTATTTGTGGTGAGGCAAACCCGTTGGCTTGTATTCTTAAAATATTGTTTCAGTTTCTTCCTCTCAATTGAATATTGCTCAAAGCAATCTCTAGCAATTGTATGTCGTGAGGGAACATGAAATCTAGGACAAGCAACAGCCATGAGGTGTTTAAAACCTTCATTCTCCACAAACTTGAAAGGCAATTCATCCACAATAATCATGAAACTTAAACCTTTTCTTATTGATTATTGATCAAACTTCCAACACCCTAGTCCCTTATCCCATTCTTCATTTCCAGCAGTAAATACCAATTCACTTTGCTTAGATTCTAAAGCAATACGTGCAAGACAAGAATTGTAATGAGATCTAAGGGAACTAGTGCCATTATCCTTTGGATGACTTGCTAGCAACCTCTCACAGTATTTACATTTAGCTTTATGTTCCCCTTTTTCATTTGTTACCTTCTTAAAGTGAAGCCACACAGTTGACCTTGGTGCCATTGTCTTCCTTTTCGCTTGGTCGCGGCTTTTGCATTTTCCGGGTTTCGAACTTGATGCAGAGGCTGCTGTTGCTGTGGAGTCTACTGCTGCTGCTTGTGGTTGGGTAGAGATCATTCCGTCATTCATGACACAGGGCTGAGATAAAGCATCATCACCACCACCACTATGCCCTTGACATTCAAACTACATGAGGAATGAATAGCAAGTCAATAAATAAGGTGACAAACATAACGTACATGTACTCTTTTAAATCTTATACCAATCACCCATTAAGGATCCAAGAGTTCTGCTTTAACCAAAGCACAATAAACACAGAGACAATAAGCTCATAAATATTTATGCTGCCTCATATTCACTCCCACAAAGAACATAAATTGCTCCTAGAAATGCACCTAAGGAAAGAGGGAAAACATAACTCTTCTATCACTATTAATATGTCAGACAATATCCAGCAAGAACTACAAACTGTTCCAAATATTTCACTGCCCTACAAACTCATTTTTAACTTGCTCAGAACATTTTCCGCATGTTGGGCTGCGCAAAGACTACTTCACAATTCACGGTCGTTTGAATTCAATCGTTTGGTTCTATGAACTTTTGTTTCAATTGATTTTGACAAGGGTTTAAGGCAATGCTAAAGTCTATTACTGAAAATTCTCCCTGGTAATAAGAAAAAGGAGAGAGCTTCTCATATGTTCTAAAGAAAAAAAACAATAGTAGAGAGGTCTCACCATACCATGACACTACAAAAACTCCTTGCTCAAATTTCAAGAGATCAGTTAAAAGGTCTTGATATTCGGGTGAGTCCTTTTTTAGAAGCTATCAGTTTTGAAAGGTTCTACAATATCAATATTTCCTGTTTTTAGAACAAGGACGTGTGCACTGCTGGTTTGTTGTAATGAAACTTTTAGTAATTCATTTATTATTATTATTAATTTATCTTCTCCAAGAAAAAACACATTTGAATTTGCCCTGTTCCTGGCATGAAAGTGTTCATGCCTACTTAAACTATTCAAGAACATAAGATTGACCCTGTTGATTGGAATGTATCATGTCTTTTATTAACCTTCTTAATCAGATGTTGGACCTCTGGTTTGTTCTATTGCTCATAAGTTACAGTTACAATAACACGAACTATAGAATTGTAGAATTGTCAGGATATTTGACTCAGTTCTGTTCTTTTGGGGTGCTTGTTTGAAACAATAACTCATGAAGAAGTTTTCCAGAACATCTCTGATGCATTAACATCATGAATTTTCTTCATTTGCTAGCATTATAGTGCTGGTAGGGCACATCTTATGAGCATGCTGCTGTTTTCTTATGAGGGTCACACTTGAGGATATTTTGACTTAATATACAGCCCATTTTGTGCTACTTCCTTAATAGGATGCATTACGATGTTTTATCTCTGCATCAGCACTTTCTCTGCATTTTCTTCCACATGTAAAAGTTTTCTGCTCTACTAGTACTTTGGAGGTTACTAAGGCACTTATCCACCTTCAGGTTATTGAGGCACTTATAAAGGCCAATAGGGCAAATTCTCACTGGTAATCAGAAGCATTATCACTTCCTTAACAAAAGAGTGATGATCTATGATTTGTACTCGAGTAAAAGCTTTTAATCTTGGAGTTCATCTATACTAAATAACTACAACTACAAGAAACCAACACGGAAACATATACATTTATTCATTAATTGGATTCGGGTCTACCTATTATTCATTTTCCATCCATCTTGACTCTTCTACTCACAAAATCATAATCAAACACATAAATTTAATCAACAAATTCACTTACATTTTCTTCCATCTCGTGCTCCTTCTGTTGCCGTAGTAGCTCCGGCAAGTTTGACAACCTTTCTCTGTTGTCGTTGACTTGCTGGTTGCTATCGGTGCGTGGCAGTTTGTCGCCTGCTGTCGACTTCTGGCTTCCCTTGCCTGGCTCGCTGCCTCGCTCACTGCCCTGCCTCGCTAAGGAGTCACGATTGCTTCGCCTTCGCTCACTGCCCTGCCTCGCTCACTGCCCTGCCCGGCTGCCCCGCTCACGACACGACTGCTTCGCTCACTACCCTGCCTCGCTCAGTCGCTCACTGCCCTGCCACGCTCACTGGCACAGTGGCACTACTACTTTGCTACCGCCCTCCCTTCCCCGCCTGGTTCATTCGAACGAATCCCCAATTTTTCTTTGCTAGGGTTCCCCAATCTGTTCGTTTTTCCCTACTGTATTAGTTGCTGTTGAATTGGGCAACGTAGTAAAAGGAAGGAGGGTAGGCTGCACTAAGATTATGAGAAGGGTTTTTTTCAAAGCAACTACAAAAAACTGTAGGACAATGCAGCATGTTGTTAGGCAGTATTGTGATGCTTTAGGTCAGGTTATCAATATAGAGAAATCTTTTATTTTCTTTAGTAGAAATACACCTATCAATATTCTAGATAGGGTTGTCACAAGTTTGGGCATTCAAAGATGTACATACCCAGGAAATATCTTGGCCTACCACCCATTTAGGGGAAATCAAAGTTTGAGGCAATGGCTATAATGAGAGGTAAGGTGGCAACGAGGCCGGAAAGAGAAGCCATTATCGGAAGGAAGTTTTGATTAACGTTGTTCATTTTGCAATTCTAGTATAGTCTATGGCCATTTTCAAGTTTACAAAAGGTTGGTGTAAGAAGATTAATGCCCTTGTTGCTAACTTTTAGTGGGATTTTTCTGAAAATGGAAATAAGATGCATTGGAAGAATTATAATACTTTGACACTCATTAAATGCAAAGGTGGGCTTGGTTTTAGAAATTTGGAGACTTTTAATCAAACTCTTCTAGCCAAGCTTGCTTGGAGATTGATTCAAAATCCAAATGCATTATGGGCCAAAATTGTGAAAGGTTTTTATTTTCCTTGGCAGGATTTCTTACAGGCTGAGAAATGTCCAAATGCTTCATAGAGATGGTCTAGTATGATCCGCGGTAGGGATAGTTTTAAGGAGAAAGGGCTTCGATAGATCAGAGCTGGAGACAGAGTTAAGATTTATGGGGATCCTTGGGTACCTTAGGGTAATAATCACAAACTCTAACCCACTATACCTGTGACAGCCCTTAGAGCTATAGATCTAATTTGCAAAATAATTATAGGAAATTCAAATTACCAGGTAACTGGTTAATTTAATAAATTGACACTTTAGAAAATTTATTTGCAAGCCAAATCTCGGTATTAGATGGTTTAGTAGCTTAAAAGAGATAAAATTGATCATTTAAGCAAGTCGGACCAAGAGGGGCATTTTGGTAATTTCACATAGTGACATATGAAATTGTGGATTGACTAGATTGTTCATAACTGATTTTCGTGTAACCCTTAGATAAGTATGGAGTAAACTGCATATTCTTGAATGATTTGGGCTAGCCATGTAATAACTTATGAATCAGTCGTGGATAAATACTGTAGCTAGTCCTAAAGTTTCTAGTGTGTTACACAATGGTACACAAATTTACAAACTGGTCATATAAGGCACGAGCTGCGTGTCAAATACATGTCAGGCGATGGTGTGGTGATTAACCAACCCGGTGACCTTCTCCTTCATCTAGCCATAAGAAACCCCTTTCATGACATTGAATGAACCCCTGAAACTCCAACCATGTTAAAACCAAGTTAAATTAACATCAAAATCAAGAGAGATTAGTGAACAAGTTGAATTTTGACATATGAGGAGTTATAGTCTAAGCTCAAATTGAAAAGTAAGCGAATTGTATGAACTCTTCATAATTTTTTGGGTTCAGTTCAGTTATGGGGCTGCTATAAGTGTTACTTAATTTGATGCCTTTATGTGCTTGTTAGGTAAATCAAGCATAGGGAGCTTTAAAAAATAACTTAACCAATAAGAAAAATTGGTTCTGGTTGAAAGGGGTAAGAAACGAATTGGCTTGTCATTTCCTTCTATTTTATTGGACCAAGAAGGCTAGGAAATAAATATAATTGTCACTTTTTTTTTTGCTAGTTATAGAAGGCTAACAAACAAGAAAAGGAAAACATTGGGTCCAAGAATCATTAAGGGGTTGGATATGTAGAGACCAATGTAAAAGTTAATTTAGCCACTTAAACCATACTTGAATTTGTTAATTATTGGCCTAGATATGGTCTATTTATGTGTTAACATGACCAACGTAGGTCCTGAGAATAAAATACTAAGAAGGGTCCTATGTTTGTTTTAAAACTAATACAAAAGGCTAAGTACATTGAGCTTGCAAACTAAGTTATTTGAGGCAAGGGTTATTTAATTTGTGTGCTTATGAGATAAATAAATTTGGCTACAATATTTGTATATCAAGTGGCTGAATTATAGATAAATTTAACAAACATATGATTTGAGTATTGATGGCTATTTAAGAAGCTTATATGGTTGAGTTTGGTAGAACACCAAACTCTGAAGCTCATATGAAATGTAAATGTGCATATGGGTGAGCTTGTGTGTGCAGGCAACAAGGACCTTGAAAAGGGCTAGTTATGGTGAGTATGATGGTTTAGGAACCTAAGACACCTAAGATCACCAAGATGGGCTAAGGCTTAGGTGGACCTAAAAGGGGAGGTGTCCTTAACCACTCATGAAACCTTACATTGCTAGCACTAATACATGCACTAAATAAGCAAATAGTTAGCTCTTTTGCATAAAATAAGGGATATTGGCAAATACTAAGATGCTTTAAATGTAGTATTTGCATGGACAAGTTGGACTTGTCAACTGTAGGACTAATGGGTAAAGGAATTGTGGGAATTAGCTACTTCTATAATTATTGGCCAATAATACAAGTTCCAAGCATTATGATTTAAGCTCAAGTGCTCGAGGCATATATTAATATCTTTACAGATAATATGCGTGGTACTATATGAATTTTTTTCTTGCAGGCATACGAGCTTTACTAGGAACCTTTGGTTCTCACATCTCTTACATGTTTTGTGTGCAAATACTAGTTTATCTAGGGCTAACAACCAATAAAAGGAAAGGTTGTTAGTATTTTGGTACCAAGTGTGAATATGTTAATTACTATGGCACATTGTTGTTATGTTTCTTTCTTGCAAGTTCCTAACTTACTTGGAATACTAACTTACTGACTTTTGTTGTATAGAGGTAAAGAGTGGGAGATACCTGAACACTGTAGATATTCTTTTTAATAGTATAAATCAGGTAGGATTAGATCTCAGGATTCTAAGTGTTCAGTATATGTACATGAAACTTGTGCCTCTGGTAAATGCTATGGAACTATTGGGTATGTTGCCTAGTAGCTTATATGGATTTATGGTGAATACTCATAAGTGTATTGCTATTAAGGGTTTAAATCATCATTATACACTTTGAGTATAATTAATTTCTATATTCTGAGCATTTTTTCCTTCGGGTTACTATTTACACATTTTTACTATTCACACATGTTTTTACTATTCATAGTTACCATTCACCGACTTACTATTCATATGCATATTTCACTATTCATACACGTATTTACTGTACATATGCGGTTTACTGTTTATTAATATTAAAAAATATATATTAAATAATTATTTTTTATGTATGTAAAATCATCACTTGGTGACCCTTTACAAGAAAAATCATATCTGGAGCTGTAGACATCAAAACTAAGTGATTCCAAATTCATCTGAAAGTCAACACATAGATCTTCAATTCTACTTCATTCCATGAGCTAGTTTGATTGTTTTCATTGCTAAAATCTAATTATAGATGAGACCACTCATTCTTTTATGTGCTGAAGAGCAGTTTTGGTAGACAAATCATAACTTGAGTTACGGATATCTGATTTGAATGAGCAAGCTATCAATTCGAAGCTAAAGAATAGATCTATAAGTTTTATGCTTTGAGGAAGAGCTGATTCAATGTCTACGATGGTTGAAAAATTAAAATAAGTTTCAGCCTGCCTTTATTGATTTGTACTTACCTACATTTTACTATTTTACCCACCCCAAAAACTCTATAAATGGGCACATTGGGAGGAGAACGAATTCATGCCATTTCTTAGGGCATTTCCATGTTCTTGTATCAAAGTTAGATTTTCTCCTTTGTTGTTGTTCTTATTTTCAATATCGAAGCTCTGTCCAAATGTTTTCTCATTTTTTTTTGTTCTTCCTTTGATCTTTCAATCCATGTTCATTTCATTTTTCTACATGTTGTTTACTTTTATCATGACCAACTAATCTTTTTTTTTGCTAAGGCGAAATGGTGAAGCTTTTGGTATAAAGGTTATGATTGATTTGAATGGATCACAACGTTAACTGTATTTTCTTCCTTAATCTATTTAACTTTTTTCATTGTTAAGTGGGAGTCTTGATTCATCATAGTCAATCATTGGTACAAAAGCTACTTGATTCCTTCTGTAGAACATGGCTCTATCGGCTATATTGGAATCTTGAGTTATTGTAGACAAATGTTGGCATGATGGATACTTGAATCCATTAGCAAGTGTTGGCGTTTTAAGATCAATGAAAGTTAATACTAACTAAATTCCCCGATTAGGATCTCCTTTATGTGTGGATCCTAATTGAGTGGTAAAATGGGCTAAAATTAATCATAATCGATATACTAAAAGTAGATCCTCTAACTTTAGTTATTTTATTTGAATTTGAATTTTTAATCAACACTTGTTCACACATTTTATTAAAAATCTGTAATTTGTATTTCTTAATTCATTTTCCTGTGGTTCGACACTCAGACTTCCGAGATTTTATTATTTGCGATAACCTACACTTAAGTAGCAACTGTTAGAGCGCAATAATTCACAATACATAACAATATGTTTTATACAAATACATATCTTTGAAATGTTGGCAGTTGCACCATATGTATATTATTTTTATAGTCTTTGACATACAACCATAATAACGTATAACATAAAACAATATTGCATTAATGATTTAATTAATTAATAGGCCCACTAAGGG
Organism: Aquilaria sinensis; assembly: GCA_005392925.1. Lineage (NCBI taxonomy): Eukaryota > Viridiplantae > Streptophyta > Magnoliopsida > Malvales > Thymelaeaceae > Aquilaria > Aquilaria sinensis. Next base: position 46,753 of record SMDT01002179.1, read on the forward strand.
ACAAATTTACATATGCCTAACACTGAATTAGTGTAAGGTTCCTGGGGTCTCATATGATTTAAATGAGATTAAGGGTAAAGGCCTGTGACAATACCCATCCCTGAGGATATTAAGCAACTCTCAATTCAACAAATCATTAAGCCAGGTGAGTTGATATAGAATCTGTCAATGATTTAGTATTTGATTTCAGATTAAGAGAAGTTGGTTATTTTGCAATTACCTATTAGTAGCTGTGGTGGTCAAGACAGATTTATTTGGCCTTCTATGGAAGATGGTGAACTAATGGTCCTTTTCATTATTTTGGATCAAAGACTATGGGTGGATTCTTATTGTAGCAGCAGACGTTCCAGCTAAAAGGCTTGTTTGAATGAATGATTCAATCATTTTCCTGAAAATAGGGGTTTTGACCTTTCTTTAAACAAACCCCGTGGATCTACTTTACTTGAGGTAGAAGTTAAAAAAAAAAGGTCTGAAATCTACCTATTCCATGTTTAAGATCCTTTATGTGAACCTCAATGCATGCTCCTCATGCTTCACTTCTCCTTGAGTCTAGAAGCATTTATGAAAGTTGAAGTGTCCTCCAAAAATGCAAAACTTGTTATAGAGGCTCTAACATAATACAATTGTTGTGACCTACAATTTGGCAAAGACGACTCATAAGTAGGATCCATGCTGTAATTTCTGTAATTTGCCTGCAACTCTTGAGCATGCTATTTTACAATGTGATTGAACATGAATTGTTTGGGTTGCTTGTTTAGACTATCATGTGGATAGACAACTATCACTACCTTTTTTGCTTTACTGCTTGAAGTATGTCATAATATTGTGCCTTGGGAGAGGGAAAGTGAACGTACACATACACTCTCTAAGATTACATTTATTTGTTGGTTCATTTAGTTGGTTAGGAATGAATCTTTGTTTCAAAGAAAGAACATTTATTCCCCAGCTGTTGTTAGGAAGATCTTTGCTGTAGTTTTTGAATTTTGGTCCATTTAGAATAAAAGCCCTGCACATATGACATATTAATGGACAAATGAGGAGAGACCATTGGGAGAAGCCAAGTCCTGGGCTGATCAAGTTGAATATTGATTTGATGGGGCATGAGATGAGAGAACTAAAGCAGCAGGAACATGCATTGTTATCAGAGATTGCTTAGCAAGTCTTGTTAGTGCAAGAGGCAGTTCCTTGTCATGCACTAGTGCTTTTGTTGCATAAGCTTGGGGCAACGAATAGCCTCAATCAGGCTGCATTAATGGGATTCAAAAGTGATTTTGGAGACAAATTGTGATGTGTTGGTGTAGCTAATTGAAAGGCAATCCAGTAATTGGCAGGTTCAGGCGATTGTGGATAACATTCTTCAGCTAAAGCAACGTTTTCAAATATTGCCATGTTCATTAGCCAACACAATGTCTCACCAAAGGCTAATGAGGGTGCTCACTTCATAGCCAATACATGTAAATGAGTTTGCTCGCTTCATCGCCTTTAGCCTGAACTACTTGTCCTTCACCCTCTCCCGTTTCTCTTTTGTTTGCTGACT
>SMDT01002180.1:0-48767 GCA_005392925.1 Aquilaria sinensis
GCCGAACAAAGCTGAAGCATAGACTCCCGAAAGTCTCATGTTCCTTCCGAAGATAGTTGGGTTATATGCCCAAAAGAGGGCAAGTCTACCGAACACGGCCGGCAAAGGACTGGCTGAAATTTGCCTGAAAGGAACATCGTTCACTATGAAAGTTCGCCCAAAGAATGGCCGACGAAGCAAGCAAAGAAGGTACCGAAGTCCCTTGACCGAGAGTGGTCGGGACAATTGGGAAACAAAAAAGCTCACAAAGACTTAGCCAAAATTATGAAGATTAATCCATTGAAGAAGGCCTTGATACAAGGAGAAGATTACAAAAAGGAAAGTACAAAGAAGAAGAAGAAGGCAAAGGTCCTAGAATATCTAAGGGACCCCGGCGTTATGGGAAGCTCCGGCTCCTGAGCTCTTCGCCACAGCCTTCGGTGCAGGAGGAAGCGGCGGCAAGTTGAGGAACTCGACTCTTGACCACATCCACCGAGGCCCCTCGGGAATATCCAGGGCAGCCAGAAAAGAAGGATCGAGGTCCGGATACTTCTTCAGAAATTGATAACGAGCAAGGCAGAAACCGTCCTGAAAAGCAACCTTGGACGTCTGGACGGCTTTACCTCTTTCAATGTCCAACTCGTCTGCCTCATGTTGAAGATCCGAAACCTCCTGCTGAAGGTCAGAAATCTCCTTCTCCAGCTCCTCAGTTTTCTTCTTCTCCTCCGAACTCTCCTTCAGCAAGCCGACCTCAGCCTGGAGTTCGGCATTCTCAGCCATCGCCTTCGCCAAAAGGGCAGACTCCCCTTCTTTTTCCTTTCGAAGGGCCTCATTGGCCGAAGTCAGGCTGATTAACTTATCGCCAAGGTCGGACATCTTCTTGGAAAAATCCTTCAAGAGCTCCTCTTGGCCCTTCAAGAATTCCTCCCGAAGACTAGCAACCTTCTCCTTGCATATTTCGCTCAGCTTGGTGTTCGTCAACACCGAGTTGGCGCAGAAAACTTTGGCCTTCTCCAACTTACCTTCGGCCCAAGCTCGGACCGAAGACTGCTTTGCTGCCCAAGCTCGGAGGTATCCACTATACCCCAAAAGCTGCAAAAAAGAAAGACAGTCAGTGAAAATTTGCACAAGGAAAGCCAGAGCACTTAGGCAGAAAAGTGGAAGGAAAAGTGAGAAGCCCGAAGGGTTACCTGAGCAGCATGCTGGGAAACTTTTGCAGCAAGGGCATCCTCGGAGGCACACTCCTCAGCGACTGCCTTGAAGGATGCCTGAGTAAGCACGCCCCTCGCCATTTGGGGAGCCATTTCCCGGCAGTCCTCGGAGAACAAGTTCATGTCCTCCGTGAAAGACCAGAACGGCTCCCTTGGGACTTTGCCCTTCGGGACGTGGGAATCCCGAAGATCCCGCCTTCGGGAGTGCTCAATCTTCCAAGGCAGGGGCGCCAAATCCTCTGCAAAAAGAAACATCTCATCAGGTAAATTTTCCTTGGTTATAAAAAATGTGAGATTGCAGGAGAAAATAGACAAACCTGCCGCGACTTCGGCACAGTCGTCATCAGAGTCACCAACCTTCTCCACGTCGGCAGGAACATGTTTGCCCTTGGCTCTTCGGCGTTTCTCTAATTCTTCAACAGGAAGATCCTCCGAAGAGCCCAACAAATCCGCCGACATGGTGGGACTCAGAGGCGCAGGAATGGCCACCTCGGCAAAAACCTCCCCGGCCGTTTCAGGCTGGGAAAAAGTTGCAACCTCGGTCGAGGTAGCAGTGACATCGCCCGCCTCCGAAACGTCCTTCGGGGAGGGAGGAGGGGTGTCCCTCTTGGTCTTCTTGGCGGAAGATGATCCACCACCAGAAGCCTTCTTGGTCTTCTTGGCGGAAGACGGCTCACCCCCAGAAGCCTTGCGCCTCTTCTTCGTTTGTTCTCCCTTCTCGGACTGACCAAGGAAGAGAGATCTATAGTAGGCGGCAGACTCCTCGCCCATCTCTGAAAAAGAGAGAAAAAATCAGTGTAAGTCCACAGGCACTTATGCTGAAATTTTTTTGAAAGATACTTACTTTCAGAAAAGGCTTCGAAAGTGAGCTCGCTCCGAAGGAGTCTCACCAGCCAAGAGTTCTTCCCCTCGGTAGTAGGAGCTGGCATGCCGAGATCCGTCTTATGCTCCGCAACCACCCCCAGCTCCCGAAGGACGTCCTCGGTCATGAGTTTCCACATGATCGGGAAAGGGTAGAGAGAGCGTGGAGGGACCTCGGCATCCCAGTCAGCGACAGCACGGATTCATCTGTCAAAGTCCCCAAACCTAGCTGCCAACTCAGGAGTCAGCAACTTCCTGGGGTCCGTGACATCCGCCTCCAGCTTTCCCCGAGCCCACTTAGTCGGGACGTGCGACCAGGCCTCCGCCACCTTCAGGAAGAAGAACTTCCTTTGCCACCCTCGCCAGCTATCCTTGGTAGCGAAGGTGAACATAAATTTCTTGCTCCCAGATCCCCGAGGTAGCATGAAATAAAAGCCACCCTTCGGAATCGGATAGAGCTTATAGTACTGCATGAACAGGATGAAATGGGGTTCTACCCCGAAGATCCCACACATGCAGAGAAAGGCATTAAAATAGCAGTATGAGTTCGGAGGAAGCTGATTCACGGCTATGCCATGAAATTGGCAAAAGTCACAAATCATCTTCGCAGGAGGAAACCGAAGTCCGGCCTTCAGTTGGGCTCGGAAAATGGTAACCTCGTCACCTCGATTCATAAAGCAAAACTGGCCAAGGCGAGGTAACCTTGTGATGGCATAAGAGGGAAGGAAAAATTTGGTCTTCCATTTTTCTAATTTTTCAGGAGTGGTGCAACAAGGGTGAGACATAAGAGGTTGCCAGCTCTCGGGAATAGGCATGGTAGACAGAAAAATGACTTTGGGAAATGAAAAGAAAAGCAAAGAAATGAAAGGAACTCTAGAAGTCAGAACCCACCAAAAGACTTGCCAAAGTCTGGGTTTGAGGACGCCGTCGTGAAAGATCACCGAAAATCGCTCCGCCGCTAAGACCGCCGCAAAAAAGGAAGGAAAAGAAAGAGCAAAGAAACACAAATGAAGAGTATGACGGGAGGAAGGCTTTTACAGATCGAGAAAAAGCAGGCAAGAAGCCGTCATAAATGCTGCATGAAGGCGAAGCATCGCCATAACTGCTCCTCACGCATGAAAAGATGTGCCCATCCCAGCTGATGCCTGCCACATGTCACCCATCGTCAGCAACAACGTCTCATTTTTCTAGCAACCAGAAAACTCGGGCACATTGCTCGAGACTGACACACCTAGTTTCAAGATGCGTCGATCCATTAGCCTATTGCGGGAAAAGTGAACGAGTTGAGAATCTCGAGAATACCGAAAGCTGGATAGGCAACATCTGTCCGAACAGGGCTTATCGCCTAAAAATTGAAGTGCCTCCCTTGCTGATGCCCGGTAGCATCTTCGTTAGGTGACATTATGACTTCGGGAGGGACTTCCTGTGAGGGAGGACGTCTGGAGCAAAGGTTTCCCAGAGGAGTGTGCCTGAAATGCTCAGAAGAAATGAGGTCAGGAGGTCCCCGGAGTGTTTTTTTGGGGAGGAGCCTCCGACGCCCAAGTCAGTGTTTCGAGGGGAGATAATGGAAGAGCACTAAGAGGCTAGGTGGTCTTGCCTGTTCTTGTTTTCTCAGTGAGAGGGGTCAGGATCCTCTGCCGGGGCTTGTTTCCTGGTATTTATAGTGGTGCCCAGCCCATTCAGATCACGAAACGCGTTCGGTCGGATGCGATCTGTACTTTCGGGCGTAGGGGACAGGTAGCCGTTTGTAGGCTCCTCGGTTCTGGGACAGAGACAGGTCGGGACAAGACTTGGATGGCATCGGCGTGTCAGACCGCTCTTCGAGGTGGCGTGTAGCGCATGTGAGCGACATGTCAAAGGCTCCTTAAATGCCCATGCCGTACTCCCGAGGTTCCTTGGCGAGGTCGTCCTTTGGTACGGATGCTCTTCTTCGGGAATTATGCCTGTAGTTCGAGGAGTTCCCTGGTTCGGGGGTTCCGTCTTTAGGGATATTCTTTCCTGCTTGAAATAGCTGGTTCTTCATCTCTGAAGGCAATCCGTTTGGTCCCCCGATGGAGCCGGTAGCATCCTTCGAATTCCTGACGTTCTAGCCGAAGTCTCGTGTTCGGGGTATTTGACTTCGCTCCTTCCGAGGTCCGTGATATCGCCTCTTTCGGGTAATGCCAGGTTTCCTGACCATACTATTGGCATGATGAATGTACTGAGAGAGGCGATAGCTATCACGCCCCAAACTGCCCCTGGCCCACCTGGGCCCGATTATCAGAGTAATGCAGCGGAAGTTACTTAAACGGAAGGGCTTAATTAAATATTATGAGCACCTACGGCGTGACTCCAGGATCTATTCTGGTACTAGCTTGTTACTTAAATACTTTTAATATGTTGTCAGGGTGCTCTTCAGGAACGAGCTAATACCTATGTTGAATTCTAGTGTTCCATTTATGGCCTTTACCACTTAGCCAGTTACACGCACAAGTCTTTAGATGCCATCTCAACAACTACGCAACAATATCCATGCATATCCAGATTCACTGGAAATCTTTCCTTAGATGCACATACTCAACTAATTACACTTGTAATACAAGTAAAGCATACACTTAAACCATTAAGTGCATAGAATGTGTGTCCATCAAGTGTACTAATCCAATGCATGGCAACCAAGAAGCCCATCTCATTATCAATTTTGAAAACACATTTTTATGTCCATGAGCATCAGCCAAGTCTAGTACACATAACATGAATATCCATCATGGCATTCCATCTGCATAAAACCATGCAAACATGGCATATAATCATCCAAGCTAATCACGATCATAATGGCAACAATAAAGCATCACCTACTTGGAAAAGAAAATGTACCAAGGATGCTATATGTCTCTAATTAGCCAGGTTCAGGTTTTACAGACCACGCCCTCAAACTACCCAAACCTCGACTCATAATAACCTGGAACACATTCCAGCTTAATAGACCTTGTTCCCACAACTTCTAAACTCCATAAGCCTGCACAAGGAAGTCCAAACCATTAGCTTGATTCCCAAGCAATCTATACCACATAAGTCACTTAGGGTCAAATGAATATAATGAGCAATACCAAACACATACCCAACCCTTTAGCAATTTAAAACGAGTACTCCAGTACTCCTAGCTTGACCCTTCAAGCAATCCATTACCTACAAATATATATCAGGGCGGGTGAGTTATAAAACTCAGTAAGAATCCCGACGGCATCCAATGCCTAGTGAGGTATTTAACTCATGACTTTCAAAGTCATCATATGGCTTCCAAAGCCTAAACTTGTGCCAAGAATGTAATGGCAATTAATCCATATTCCTGCAAAGGAAAACACTAAAACAAAGAAAACACAAGATATAGCACAATAACAATAACAATAATAATATGGGTCAGCATGCACAAACAATTTCAGAGAAGCACGCAACTCAACACACACAACACTGTCCTCATAACATCATGTTCCATGTCATCGTGGGTATCGCAAGCATTAGCATAATCCATGCCACTAATCCCAGCATGCCATTTATTTTTATAACCTACTGAGCGCTCCTTAGCTTGGGAATTGAGTTGGCCAAACCCAATTCCTAGCCCTAAATGCTTGCTAATTACTCATGAGTAAACCATAACCATAGTTGCCAAAGCATCACTACTTCATCCATTATGCACTTATGTGCCCAATTATTCAACTAAGAAAGTATCATGAGTCCTCACAAAAAGTAACAACCACATAGCCCTGTCATGCACACCTATGGTCATTTGGTTCTTTGACCATCACATAGGGGCACTAATACTCACAATGAAAGGTCATGGAAAATATACCATGCAAAGAGTGAGTATAGGGATTCTTACCACCATTTGTGTAACCTTTGCTCATTGCCTTTGCCTTGCTTTGCTTTGTTTGTTGTTGGAACTTTGCCATTTCCTTAATGGACCTATAAAGCCCAAAATACTAACAAGTTATTTAATTGCTTTCTATTAAACAAGAGAACCATAATTTACCAAGCATACTTGGTTTAACTTACTCAACCTCTACTTAAAGAGGTAAGGCCCAAATTAGCCTTTTCTGTGAACGGAGGCCCAATCTTCTGTGAACTCAGGCCTACATTGGCCTTTTCCTGGAAATCCAGGCCCAATTTGCACTTTTCGGGAGTTCAGGCCCACTTGTCCTTTTCTGGAATTCTGGCCCACTTGTCCTTTTCTGGAATTCTGGCCCAAGTTGGCCTTTTCTGGAATTCTGGCCCAACTTGGCCTTTCCAGGAACTCAGGCCCACTTGGCCTGTTTTGGAACTCAGGCCCAACTGGCCTTCTTTGGAACTCAGGTCCACTTGGCCTTTTAAGTTCTCTCAGGCCCACTTAGCCTTTTTAATTCCCAGGCCCACTTGGCCTTTTAATTTATTTTCTGGACTCGGCCCAACTTAGCATTTAGGCCCAATTTCCACCTTTTCAGGATTTTAGCCCAACTTAGTCTTTAGGCCCAATTTTATCTTTTCAGGATTTAGCCAATTTGCCAATAATGCCATTATGGCCCAAATAGCCCATTTAAGAGTTTCTGGACCAAGAACACTTGGTTTTCAATTTGGGCCCTCAAATTTATCTCTTGGCCAAATTTGTCCTATTATTTCCTTCTTTTGCTCAATTGAGTCCCCCAAGTTTTCTAAGGACCATTTTTGCCAAGAACACTTGGCTAACACCAATTTTTCACCAACTTGTCCTTATGGCCGAATCTATCATCATACTTTCTTCACCATTTTGGCTTCACATTTTGCTATGAACACAAAAATACCAAGAACACTTGGTTTGCACACAAAACCACCAAAAATGGCACTTATGGCCAAAACTCTCTTTATTTCTTTATTTGATATTTTGTTCCACACACATCAAAGAACCCAAAAATGCCAAGAACACATGGCTAATCACATGGCTAACATGCCAAGACATCAAATCACATCATGGCTGAATCTTCCATGGCTTGATTTTGCTTACCAAACTCTTCCTTTTGCATCCAACTCTTGGTTATGGCCTTATACACCAACAAGAACATCTTTACTACCAAGAACACTTGAAAAAATGCACATATATGCCAAGATTCACACTTGGCTGAATATACTTCTCGCTTTTCCTTGCATCTTTTGCTTGTTTCCTTGCTTGGAATGGCCATACAAGCTTCAAGGCAACAAGAACACTTGGTTTCATACCTCAAAATGCCATGTACACTCATGGCCGAAAATTCAACTTGTTTTTCATGCATGTGACCTTCATGGTCTTTGCTTGCACGGCCTCCAAGACTTCAAACTTGCCAAGAACACTTGGCTTTCTTCCATAAACCTCCATGGCCGAATCTCCAAGAGTTGTTCCTTGCAAGAATCCAACATAACCGAGACATTAGAGAGTAATATCTAGCTCAAAATACATGAAACTACCAAGAAAAACTTGGATTCACTTACAACCTTTCACATGGCCGAAACTTGAGCTTGTTCTTCCTTGATGTTCTCCTTGATTTTCTTGCTCCTCATGGCTTAGAAATGCCATGCATGTCCATGAGCTCATGAGTAAAGCTCAAGAACACTAAAAGAACTCCATGGCCAAAACTTCACATGCATTTCTTCATGGGTTTTGATTTCTCTCTTTGTTCTTGGTCTAGATGTGTTTAGGAGTACGAAATCACTACAAAATCGTGTTTGCATGTGTAAGAATATGTATTTTCTGGATAGGCTAAGACTTAGATGAAGAAAAAGATGATGGAAGCTGGGAGAAAGAACCATGGCCGAATGTGTTTGTGTTTTAGAGAGAAGGGAGAGCATATGGCTTAGAGAGAAAGATGTGTGTGAAAAATGAGAATGAAATGATGATGGGCGGCCATTATGCTAGCAAATGAGGGAGAAATGCAAACCAAATGTGTATCAAATGTACATTTATGATGAATGGCCGGTCAAGAATTCAAATGGGAGGAAAGCTAGTCAATTGCTAATAATCTTTTGGACAAAAGAAGGTGATGTCCCATCAAGAAAAGAAAACCCAATAAATAATCCATTTGCTTCCTTTAAGGCGCCATTTAGGCAATTTATATGGCATGGGCGAATTTTTGAATGAAAAAGGGGGGAGAATGAGTCAAATGCTCATTAAAGAATTGATTTGACAAGTGATGGTGAGGAGAAATAAAATAATGTAAAGTGGGAGACAAAGACTAGTAAAAAATGATGGGCAAAATATTTGTTTATGGTGATGGTGGGGTCAAATCCATGTGGGCAATTTAAATAATGTGGGTGGAGGCTTATGTGGCCATTTTAAATGGAAAAAATCATGGGATGGCCGGCCATGGCTTAAAATGCCATGCAAAATGGTCTAATACATCCTTTGGCCCTCCACCTTTCTTCAATTGTTCAATTGAGTCCTCCCACAAACTTTACCTTTGAACAATTGAGTTCCTCAACTTTAATTTCCACCATTTTCATCACCAATACTCTTGGCCTTAGCCAAGTTTATTCCAAGAATGTCCATCACTCATTTATGGCCATTCCATAATTAATTTAAGATCTCCCGAGCTTACCAAGCTCAATTCCCAATTAGGAAAAATTTCCATGTCTCCTCAATTTAATTGGCTAAGTTTTCAAATTAGGAAACTTTTTATGCCACTAATCCACTTAACCCGGGGCTTAGTCATTTAGCCCTTTCCGGGTGTAACAATACTCCCCCTCTTAAGAAATTTGGCCCTCCAAATTTCCTAGGAGTCAAAAAAAAATATCCTGCTCTAGGAGCCTGTAGCTTATCACCAGAACACTGGTAGACTACCTTAACTGTCAAACAGCCCCCATTCCTTGGCCAAATAAATACCCATTGCTCTCTTTCAAGATTTCAATCTCTCTATCAATTCCAGATTATATACTGGATAACCCTCCTCATAAGGTCTTACTTGCCTTGATCTTACAAGTCATAACCAGTTTTCCTTTTATAAGACTCAGCCCATCTTATCAGTGATCAACTAATATGTTTTTTTGGTAAAGTCTGGTAAAACCAGTATTGGGCAGCAGTCAATTTCTTCATGAGTCCCTCATATTGATGTTGCTTACATTTCAAGATAGCTTCAATCTTTCTCGGGATCAACAGCTAAATTATGCTCATTGATCAACTGTCCGAGGATTTCAATTTCCTTAGCCCAGAATTTGGCACTCAATTCGCCATTCAACTCCTGTCATTTAACAGGCTTAGCACCACTCTTAGGTGCTCCTTATGGGCTTTTCACCCTTTGAGCACACCAATATGTCATCATCAGTGAGCCCATATCGCATCACCATGTACTCAGAGTGACCACTTTTGGTCCTGAAAGTTGTCTTTAAGACACTTTCTCCTCTGACTCTCGGCTGGAAATATCCAGGTTCGAGGTCCATCTTTCTTTTACACATAGAGCACAATGCTTCCCAGGTAAATGTACCTGGCCTCAAGAAATCCTTCTTTATGAACATGGGTTTATGCTTCAGTACCCTTAAATGATCCTCTGGGACTAACCCAAGAAATTTCCATCATCAATTCCATTCTTTCCTAAATATCCCTGCTGGGTCCAGATACTTAAAACCTGGTATTCGGCTTAGTGGCCAAACTATGCTCATTGTGAGCAGTCTGCCTTTCAGGCTCATTCCTGCTATATTCATTTCTGGGGTGGGTAGCAATATTATCTGCCATCAATTCATTCCTGGTATTTCTTGACACGATCCCCCGTGCCCCTGCCTGGGATACCCTGTGAGCGTTTGTCTCACGGTGGCTTGTAATTGGGTAGTTGAGTATGTGTGTGGATTAAATCCGATGCTACTAGTTGATTAACCTAGAAATGCAACATGCATGTTCTTATGCTTTGACTTGGTTTATTAAAACCATAAAACATTAAACAAGAACTTGGCCGAGTAATTTCTGTACAAATATACACAAACTGCCAAAGCATATCAAAATCAACATTTGTGTGAGTTTAACTACACATAAACAACTCGTGAAAGCATTCATACATAAAGCAACTAATGCTTTCACCAAAGAACAATCCTGAGTTGAGGACTCTTTATAACATAGACTATGGAGGCAAACTAAAGTGCTGTATCAAAATACAAGACTTTGCTGAGATCTCTTTACCCTAACTCCCACTTTGGACACCCGTCCCAGTGGCAAGTCTCACAAGTCCTCTGCCAAGTGCTACTAGGCTCTGCAGCCAAAGGAAGAAACTAGTTAGTACTGCCACCTGACCAACAAACCAACTGAGTACTTAGGTAAACTAGAAACTCAAGGTTTCTCAACTACCTTACCTTTACACACCAAAAGGTACTACCACGATAATCCTCAACGATTACCCGGTCCAGCTACTTCAGGCTCTGCATAACAAACAGGGAGTGAGAATTCAACAATTCTCAGTAAGGGGTCTTCCATGTACCTGCAAGAAAAACCTAGGACTCTGGCTGCGAGCTCACACAGCATGAGGGTACTAGTATATATGCATATAACCAGGTCCGTAGACCTCTCCTCAAGTAGTCCTCCTTACCAGAGTATTACTCAACTACCTAGCGAGTTTAAACCCGCTCCTAGCAAGCCGAAGCAAGCCACAAACGATCATGTAGCCTCTCCCTAGTTGTTATGCAGGGGAATTATGGTGGGACTTTGTAGACTAGGCCGCAGGGCCTCGTTGATGTAGACTAGATGAACAAGGTTTTGCCTTGTGGCCTCGTGGCTACGGCACGGCTAGGCCGACAAGGGTTCTAAACCTCTCACCTGAGCTAATGATAACTAATTATGTTCATTTGCAACATAGTTTCCTTAAAAACTTGCCTTCACTTTGAGTTAATATAAATCTAAAACTGGGACTATTTAAGTGTTTTCAAAACATTGAGGTGATAGTACTCCCTCTTAGTTTCAAGTGGAATCTTGAATCACCTCAATCGGACACCCGAGCGAAAAGTTATGCTGAAAATAAAACCGGGTGTCAAATGCTGTCTTGGCGACGCGTCGCCACAGTTGTCGACGTTTTGAAACATTTTTCTGGATTGGCGACGCGTCGTGGGAACTCGTGGGGATTGGCGACGCGTCGCCAAACCTGCAAAATGCTCAGAAAACCCCAATTTTACTGCTATGAACTTTGGACACTTCCCACACATATCAAACATGCATGGAATGCCTCCAAATTTCATACACACATAGTACATGTTGCATAGAACATAACCAACTATCAAAATCTAAGCTATGATGTATCGTGACATCAAACAAATCCTCTCAATCCCACTAGTCCACCATAATTCACCGAAACATTTCTCAATGCCTTAGCCAAAAACTACTCAAATTTCTCAAGCAATTCCAAGCCAATAGCATTCCATGAACATGAAAACACTTCTCCCTTACCTCAACTCCAAGTAACAAGCAAGAATCAAAACCCCTTTTCGTTCAACCATGCTCCCAAAGTTCTGCACAAGTTCTAATCCAAAAACAAAGCTCCAAACATCAAATTCATGCCTCCTAACCAAAACCCAAGCTTCAAATCAACCAAATACCATGAATTCAATCAAGAACACAACTCTTACCTCGTTCATAAACAGGGGATGGAGAAAAACGTCCTTCCAAGCTTCAAAAACATGATTTCAAGCTTGAAAATGCTCCCTCCAAGCTTATATACCCTTAACTGCACCTCTTGACACCAAGATCACTTGATTCCAAGCTGAATTTGAGAGAGAAATGAGTACGGGAAGGTTAAGAACGTGTTTATGGCAGCCTTCCCTTCTCTTCCCCTTCTTAAACGCTCACTTAGCAACCAAGATCACCAAGGTTTCAAGTTAAGTGCAATTAGGTCCCCCATCTTTGTAAGTTAATAGTTCTTGATTAAATTCTTGTCCATTTGTCAAGTTTGAGCTAAGGTTAAGAGTTAAGTTATAAAAATTCATTATAAAACACTTGGGACTCGTCCTGGCTACTCAAGGTGCAAAATTACGATTTTTCCCCTGAACTTAGTTCAGAGCTTCATTCTTGTCGGAACTTAGTGAACTTCGGTAAACTCCTTTATTCTTGCTAAGTAAACTTAAATTAAGCTTCTAAACTTAATTTAAAACACTTTACCTTCCTCAACTGCCTCTCCCACTAGAAGGGTCATAACATTCTCCCCTCCTTCTTGAATTTGGTCCCCCAAATTCCGTTGCAACTCCGGAAAAACACTAGGATACCTTTTCAGCATATCCTGCTCTGTCTCCCAGGTAGCTTCCTCCTCACTATGGTTAGACCAAAGGATCTTAACCATCGGAATCCACTTAGTCCTCAGTTTCTTGACTTGCCTATCTAATATCTGAACCGGCTTCTCCTCATAGGTCAAGTCTTCCTGAATGGGTATTACTGAAGGATTTACTACCTGTCCCGGTTCTACTGTGCATTTCCTGAGTAAACTAACGTGAAACACGTTATGCACTTGAGATAGGTTAGGTGGTAATGCTAACCGATAAGCAACCTTCCCCACTTTCTCCAACACCTCATAAGGTCCAATAAACCTTGGAGCCAACTTGCCCCTTTGCCCGAAATGGCTAACCCCTTTCATGGGCGACACTTTCAAAAGTACCTTATCACCAACTTCAAAACTCAAGTCCCTTCTCCTCAAATTCGCATACTTGGTCTGCCTGTCGTTAGCTGTCTTGATCCTTTGCTGGATTAACTTAATCTTAGCCGTAGTGTCAGCTATGATTTCAGGTCCAATAACTACTCTGTCTGCTGAATCTGCCCAACAATGAGGTGTCATACACCGTCTCCCATACAAAGCTTCATAGGGCGCCATTCCAATAACAGATTGATGACTGTTATTATAGGCAAACTCGATCAGTGGTAAGTGCTGATCCCAATCACCTCTGAAGTCAATGACACACATGCGTAGCATGTCCTCCAAAGTCTGAATCACCCTCTCGGATTGCCCATCAGTCTGTGGATGAAAAGCAGTACTGAGACTAACTTTACTTCCCAATGCTTCTTGAAAAGCATTCCAAAACCGTGATGTAAACCGAGGATCTCTGTCAGATATAATCTGATCTGGTATCCCATGGAGTCTCACAATCTCCTTGAGATACAACTGAGCCAACTTCTCTAATGTATAAGTGATTCTGATTGGTATGAAGTGTGCCGACTTCGTCAGTCTGTCAACCACTACCCATATAGCATCATGCTGACTCCGGGTATTCGGCAACCCCACTAGGAAATCCATAGTAATGGATCCCCACTTCCTCACTGGCAGAGGTAAACTCTGTAGTGTGCCTGCTGGTTTCTGATGTTCAGCTTTAACCATCTGACATGTCAAACACTTTGCCACATGTCCTCGTACATCTCTCTTCAATCCTGGCCACCAAAAATGTGTCTTCAGATCTTGATACATCTTACTAACACCAGGGTGGATACTCAAAGCGCTGCTATGTGCCTCCTGTAGGACTTGCTGCCTAAGTCCCTCAACATTCGGTACATAGAGTCGATCACCATAATGCAGTATTCCATCTCTGTATCTGAATTCCTTCTTCAAAGTACCAGACTTAGCTTCACCTGAAATCTTCTTCAATAATGGATCTTTCAACTGAGCTTCTCTGACTCTGGCTAACCAGGCTGACTAAACTTCCAAAACGTAAACTAGGGATTTTTCTCGACTTTGCCATAATTCATGCAAAGCTAAGAAATAGTCCCTCAATACTCCTTTAGAGGAGTCCGTAGCCAGATCCTTGGATAAGATCACTCCTATGTACTTCCGACTTAAGGAATTTGCTACCACATTTCCTTTACCAGCACAGTACTCAATCGAACAGTCATAATCTTTGATGTACTCAATCCAATGCCGCTGTCTCATGTTCAGATCTTTCTGAGTAAACAAATATTTCAAACTCTTGTGATCAGTGAAGATTCTAAATGATCTTCCCATCAAATAATGCCTCCACAACTTTAGTGCAAAAATCACTGCTGCAAGTTCAAGATCATGAACAGGATAATTCAACTCATTAGGCCTCAACTGTCTCGAACCATAACCAATCACCTGACTGTCCTGCATCAGCACACATCCCAAACCTGAACCTGATGCATCTGTATAAACTGTAAAGGCTCTGTCTGGATCTGGCAAGACAAGTATAGGTGCACTAGTCAACTTTTCCTTCAACTTCATGTAAGCTTCTTCACACTTCGATGTCCACTCAAACTTCTGAGTTTTCCTGGTCAATGCTGTCAACGGTGTAGCTGTCACAGAGAATTTCTCTATGAAGCGTCTGTAGTAACATGCTAACCCCAAGAAACTTCTGACCTCTGTAACTGTAGTCAGTCTTTTCCACTCAACTACTGCTTGAACTTTTTCAGGATCAACTGACAAACCCTGAGTACTGATGATATGCCCCAAAAACTGAATCCTCTCGGACCAAAACTCACACTTAGACAACTTTGCATAGTACTGATTATCCTTCAGCACTTGCAAAACTGTGCTAAGGTGCTCCTCATGCTCTGCTGTAGACTGTGAATAAACCAGAATATCATCGATGAAGACCTCAACGAACTGATCCAAAAATGGCTTAAAGATCCGATTCATAGCTTCCATAAATACTACTGGAGCATTAGTCACACCGAAAGGCATAACCGTATACTTATAATGTCCGTACCTTGTCCTGAAGGCAGTCTTCAGAATGTCTTCCTCCTTAACTCTAATCTGAAAATACCCAGACCGAAGATCAATTCTAGAAAACACCTTTGCTCCTCTGAGTCTGTCAAACAAATCATCAATTCTAGGAAGTGGATACTTATTCTTAACTGTCACTGCATTCAACTTCCTGTAATCGATGCACAACCTGAAAGTTCCATCTTTCTTCTTCACAAATAACACTGGAGCTCCCCACGGTGATACACTAGGCCTTATAAAGCCCTTCCTTAGCAGTTCCTCCAACTGCTTCTTTAATTCATCCATCTCAGGAGCTGACATCCTATAAGGTGGTATGGAAATAGGCTCAACCCCTGGTTGCAGATGGATAGCAAACTCAGTATCCCTCTTAGGTGGTAACCCAGGTAACTCTACTGGAAACACCTCAGGGAACTGATTAACTACAGGAATTCTCCCCAATTCCTCCTCTATAGCCACTCCATTCAACGAATAATACTTTTCTTCACCAACTACAGGGATGGTATCTATAAGTCTAAGGTGTAAACTCTTAGCACTAGATGCCAACCCTCTTGTGCAAGTCACTCTAGCTCCTTCAGCATTAGTAATGTCAACTGAGTGATTCGCACAGTCAATTTGTGCCTTGTGCTTACTCAACCAGTCCATTCCCAACACCAGATCATATGATCTTAACTCAATCACCCATAACTCACAACAAAAATCATGATCACCTAACTGCAAGGGATACCTAGTAACCACTTCGTTGGTCACAATAAAACCCCTCCCTGCAGTCCTGATGAGTCTCAACTCACCCGAAATTTCACGCTGCAAACTAAGCTTATCTACCAAGGCAGAAGATATCACTGAAAGAGTAGCTCCCGTATCGAAAAGTACTCTAACACTACCGTTCTGAAAAGTAAAATTACCTCGAACGGCGGGCGGTTCTCTGGCCACTTGACTCGTCAGGGCGAAAACTCTCGGCTCAACTGCTGCTGCGGCCACACCAGGCCGATTCCCAATAGCAAGCGGTACTGGAGGTAAAGTCCGAGGCGGTCCTGTCATCGGTCGAACTCTTGGGCAGTCCCTCGCCCAATGCCCTCTCTGGCCACATATATTACAGGTATCTGTACCCAGTGTACATGGTCTGCCACCATGAAACCGTCTGCACCTTGGACATAAACCTGTCCTCCTCCTCTTAAATGGATCCTGGTTCCCCACCATCGGTCGCTTCCCAGCACTTTTTCCCAAGTTGGATGGTCCAGCTTCCACCTTTTTCATGGGTGCTCTGGAATCCTCGAATTCCCTTTCCAAGGCCAATGCCTTCTGAACCACTTGGCGATACCTCCTGATATCAACTGTCGCCATATACCTCCTGAATACAGGTTTCAAACCCTGAGAAAACTTCTTAGCTTTCAGCTCATCATTCCCCAACATATATGGAGCATACCAGATAAGTGAATTGTAGCGCTGCTCATACTCCCGTACTGACATCTCCCCCTGAGTCAGATTCTTAAACTGGATCCTCCTCTGATCCTGTGCAGCTTCACTGATATACTCCTGTCTGAACTTCTTCTCGAAGTCTGACCACTTGAGCACCTTTTTCTTGTGCTCTGGACGAGTGCCATTACTTTCCCTCAGCAACTCCATCACGTCATCGCACCAAAGACTGGCTCTCCCTCTCAGAAAGAATGGTACCAAAACCATCCTCTGCTCTGACTCATAACCACCACAAGTGAAGAGTCTGTTAATAATGGACAACCAATCCTCTGCTCTGTCAGGATCTCCGGTCCCATCAAAGCTAGGTGGATCAACAGTCTTGAACTTCTCCAATAATCTCATTTGATGTGGAGTGTCTCCCCTCCTTGGAGCCTCCATCATCTCTGGTTCCCTTTCCTCCTCATGAACTTGATTTCGGCGTTCTTGAGCTCTAGGCACTTGCTGTGGCTCAGCATGCCTTTCCTGCTCCTGTTGTGGTTCATCCTCCTCCTGGACAGCACCCCTGTCCTCATAATCTCTGAACATCTCTGTCACAAGGGTATTCATACCCTGTGCCACCTGAGCCATAGTCTCTGTCAACCCCTGTAGCACCCTGGATATCTCATCCAGCCTCACCACAACCGGGTCACTAGAACCCTCACCAGGTTCTTAGAACCCTCACCAGGTTCTCTAGTTCCCCTTGATGCTCCCGACCTAGTGTCAACCATGGTAACATGTAACCACAGCCAGACAACAATCCCCAGATGTTGGTCAATACTAACTTCCTAGCACTTGGACTTTTCCAACTAGATCTCAGTCTAAGCCTCCAATATCTATGAAATAAACCCTTAGCTCTGATACCAAAAACACTGACACGATCCCCCGTGCCCCTGCCCGGGATACCCTGTGAGCGTTTGCCTCACGGTGGATTGTAATTGGCTAGCTGAGTATGTGTGCGGATTAAATCTACTGCTACTAGTTGATTAACCTAGAAATGCAACACGCATGTTCTTATGCTTTGACTTGGTTTATTAAAACCATAAAACATTAAACAAGAACTCGGCCGAGTAATTTCTGCAGAAATATATACAAACTGCCAAAGCATATAAAAATCAACAATTTGTGTGGTTAACACAACATAAACAACTTGTGAAAGCATTCATACAATGAAGTAACTAATGCTCCCACCCAAGAACAATCTTAAGTCAAGGACTCTTTATAACATAGACTATGGAGGCAAACTAAAGTACTGTATCAAAATACAAGACTTTACTGAGATCTCTTTACCCTAGCTCCCACTTTGGACACCCGTCCTAGTGGCGAGTCTCACAAATCCTCTGCCAAGTGCTACTAGGCTCTGCAGCCAAAGGAAGAAACTAGTTAGTACTGCTACCTGACCAACAAACCAACTGAGCACTTAGGTAAACTAGAAACTCAAGGTTTCTCAACTACCTTACCTTTACACACCAAAAGGTACTACCGTGATAATCCTCAACGATTACCCGGTCCAGCAACTTCAGGCTCTGCATAACAAACAGGGAGTGAGAATTCAACAATTCTCAGTAAGGGGTCTTCAATGTACCTGCAAGAAAAACCTAGGACTCTGGCTGCGAGCTCACACAGCATGAGGGTACTAGTATATATGCATATAACCAGGTCCGTAGACCTCTCCTCAAGTAGTCCTCCTCACGGAGTATTACTCAACTGCCTAGCGAGTTTAAACCCGCTCCTAGCAAGGTGAAGCTTAGCAAGCCTGCAAACGATCATGTAGCCTCTCCCATAGTTGTTATGCAGGGGAATTATGGTGGGACTTTGTAGACTAGGCCGCAGGGCCTCGTTGATGTAGACTAGATGAACAAGGTTTTGCCTTGTGGCCTCGTGGCTATGGCACGGCTAGGCCGACAAGGGTTCTAAACCTCTCACCTGAGCTAATGATAACTAATTATGTTCATTTGCAACATAGTTTCCTTAAAAACTTGCCTTCACTTTGAGTTAACATAAATCTAAAACTAGGACAATTTAAGTGTTTTTAAAACATTGAGGTGATAGTACTCCCTCTTAGCTTCGAGTGGAATCTTGAATCACCTCAATCGGACACCCGAGCGAAAAGTTATGCTGAAAACAAAACCGGGTGTCAAATGCTGTCTTGGCGACGCGTCGCCACAGTTGTCGACGTTCTGAAACATTTTTCTGGATTGGCGACGCGTCGTGGGAACTCGTGGGGATTGGCGACGCGTCACCAAACCTGCAAAATGCCAGAAAACCCTGATTTTTCTGCTATGAACTTTGGACACTTCCCACACATATCAAACATGCATGGAATGCCTCCAAATTTCATACACACATAGTACATGTTGCATAGAACATAACCAACTATCAAAAGCTAAGCTATGATGTATCGTAACATCAAACAAATCCTCTCAATCCCGCTAGTCCACCATAATTCACCAAAACGTTTCTCAATGCCTTAGCCAAAAACTACTCAAATTTCTCAAGCAATTCCAAGCCAATAGCATTCCATGAACATAAAAACACTTCTCCCTTACCTCAACTCCAAGTAACAAGCAAGAAGCAAAACCCCTTTTCGTTCAACCAAGCTCCTAAAGTTCTACACAAGTTCCAATCCAAAAACAAAGCTCCAAACATCAAATTCATGCCTCCTAACCAAAACCCAAGCTTCAAATCAACCAAATACCACGAATTCAATCAAGAGCACAACTCTTACCTCGTTCAAAAATAGGGGATGGAGAAAAACATCCTTCCAAGCTTCAAAAACATGATTTCATGCTTGAAAATGCTCCCTCCAAGCTTATATACCCTTAATTGCACCTCTTGACACCAAGATCACTTGATTCCAATTTGAGAGAGAAATGAGTAAGGGAAGGTTAAGAACGTGTTTATGGAAGCCTTCCCTTCTCTTCCCCTTCTTAAACCCTCACTTAGCAACCAAGATCACCAAGGTTTCAAGTTAAGTGCAATTAGGTCCCCCATCTTTGTAACTTAATGGTTCTTGATTAAATTATTGTCCATTTGTCAAGTTTGAGCTAAGGTTAAGAGTTAAGTTCTAAAAATTCATTTTAAAACACTCGGGACTCGTCCCGGCCACTCAGGGTGCAAAATTACCATTTTGCCCCAGAACTTAGTTCAGTGCCTTATTCTTTTCGGAACTTTGTGAACTTTGGTCAACTTCTCTATTCTTGCTATGTAAACTTAAATTAAGCTTCTAAACTTAATTTAAAACACTTTACCTTCCTCAACTGCCTCTCCTACTAGAAGGGTCATAACATTTCTAACCAGGCGCACTTCAGTGCATGCTTCTGTCATTCATCAATTCATTCCCTTGACTAATTTGGCAGTTTTCACATACAATAACGCACTAGTATCAAATTAAAGCTGATATTTCATAACTGTCAAATAAAATGTTACCTGTTAGGGTCTTTATAACCCAATCTTGACTTGGTCCATTTCTTCATCAGCATCTTCAGCTCTTTTGACTTCATGGTCCTCCTGTGCTTTTCTTGAAGTCTCAATCTGGAATACTTTTCCAGTATCCTTAATTTCTCTTTTCCTGCTCCCGGCATACTGATGTCCTGATCCATAATTTATATTTCAGTCCGTGGATCAAAATATGCACTGGTGGAGGCATAGCTGGCCTCTTTATGGCAATTCCAACCTCTTCAATGAAGATGGGGCATGTCTTGCCCCTCATGGCAATTACCCTCTGTCATTAATCTCTCGGGGCCTTCTGCCTTCCTTTCCTAATAGTATAGCCCTTTCCCCAGTAACTCTAGGTGCAGCTCATAAAACAACCATTTCTAATTCAATAGCATGGCTCTTGGCCATGAAATCTTCCTTAAGTCTCGCTTGACAATCCATAGCAAGTTACTTTCCTCTCTCTGTTATCAACCTTTTTCTTGGCTCAAGTGCCAAGTTTTGTCCATCTATTTTTCTGGAAACCCTTTTTTACATTCTGCTGGTATTCCCAAGGCTTCTCAAGATTTTCCCTGTGGGCTACTTTTATTATCCTCTCTTGGCTTAAATGCCAAGCATCATCTGCTTCTCTTTCTAGATGGCTCCAGCTTCCTGCTGGTCTCCTTTCTCATCCTCTTTCTATGATTGCCCTTTCAGGGTCCATTTCTACTACTAGGTACATTCCTAGTTCATTCCTTGAACTCCCGCTCCTATACTGTGGAGTATATCTAATTATCGAATCTTTGTTGAATCCAGGTACTTATAACCTGGCGTTTGGCTCTTGGGCCAAACTAAACTTATAGGCCTCTGTCTTCATCTCAGGTACTTCTGTATGCAAATCATCTTTAAGATGGACTAATGTTTTCCCTGTTTGATTTGGGCAAAGAGAATCCCCTATTCTCAACTGTTATGAGCTTTCCTGTAGTTTCAGTATCAGGCCTCCCTTTTGGGTATGTCCTTAAATTTTCTTCATGTCCTTTTCCTTTGCTCTTGAACTTTCTTCTTTCATTACCATCAGTACCAGTTCCACTGGTTTGATCTTAGCATATATTCTCTGTCTGACCTTCTCCTCATTGTTAGTCCTCTTTATTGCCCAGCAAGTTCTGGGACTTATACCTGACCTGTTGTCGTGGCTTTTCTCTTTCTAACCTTCTTTTCACTGTTAATTCTCTTTATTGCCCAGCACATTCTGGGACTTACATTTGATCTGTTTCTCTGGTCTGAATGCTCAATTACTGGCACAAGTCCTGCGTTGCTTCCAATATTCCTTATGGGTATCAAGACCTAGTAACAATCTGGGCATCAAGGCCCAGTAATCATCGCCTCAATGGCTCATTAGCCCCAACTTGGGCTTCGGGCACAAAGCCAGGATATTCATTCCCTTTGGCACATGGCCAACATATTCATTTTTCATTGGCTCATGGCCAGTATATTCACTTTGGGCCTCTATTCACCTTCCTGGTTCTCATCCTGTTCACAACAACAAAGCAAGGCACAATCCACATATATGCTCAATATTCATAAGTGACTCAACCTAATGGACTTCCTATGTGGGAACAAGTCTATACTACCACAGTCATCGACCAGAACACCGGTCCTTCACTATAAACATGCTCTGATACTGAAAAACTGTCACGCCCCAATTATCAGAGTAATGCAGCAGAAGTTACTTAAACGGAAGGGCTTAATTAAATATTATGAGCACCTACGGCGTGACTCCAGGATCTATTCTGGTACTAGCTTGTTACTTAAATACTTTCAATATGTTGTCAGGGTGCTCTTCAGGAACGAGCTAATACCTATGTTGAATTCTAGTGTTCCATTTATGGCCTTTACCACTTAGCCAGTTACACGCACAAGTCTTTAGATGCCATCTCAACAACTACGCAACAATATCCATGCATATCCAGATTCACTGGAAATCTTTCCTTAGATGCACATACTCAACTAATTACACTTGTAATACAAGTAAAGCATACACTTAAACCATTAAGTGCATAGAATGTGTGTCCATCAAGTGTACTAATCCAATGCATGGCAACCAAGAAGCCCATCCCATTGTCAATTTTGAAAACACATTTTTATGTCCATGGGCATCAGCCAAGTCTAGTACACATAACATGAATATCCATCATGGCATTCCATCTGCATAAAACCATGCAAACATGGCATATAATCATCCAAGCCTAATCACGATCATAATGGCAACAATAAAGCATCACCTACTTGGAAAAGAAAATGTACCAAGGATGCTATATGTCTCTAATTAGCCAGGTTCAGGTTTTACAGACCACGCTCTCATACTACCCAAACCTCGACTCATAATAACCTGGAACACATTCCAGCTTAATAGACCTTGTTCCTACAACTTCTATACTCCATAAGCCTGCACAAGGAAGTCCAAACCATTAGCTTGATTCCCAAGCAATCTATACCACATAAGTCACTTAGGGTCAAACGAATATAATGAGCAATAACAAACACATACCCAACCCTTTAGCAATTTAAAACGAGTACTCCCGTACTCCTAGCTTGACCCTTCAAGCAATCCATTACCTACAAATATATATCAGGGCGGGTGAGTTATAAAACTCAGTAAGAATCCCGACGGCATCCAATGCCTAGTAAGGTATTTAACTCATGACTTTCAAAGTCATCATATGGCTTCCAAAGCCTAAACTTGTGCCAAGAATGTAATGGCAATTAATCCATATTCCTGCAAAGGAAAACACTAAAACAAAGAAAACACAAGATATAGCACAATAACAATAACAATAATAATATGGGTCAGCATGCACAGACAATTTCAGAGAAGCACGCAACTCAACACACACAACACTGTC
Organism: Aquilaria sinensis; assembly: GCA_005392925.1. NCBI lineage: Eukaryota > Viridiplantae > Streptophyta > Magnoliopsida > Malvales > Thymelaeaceae > Aquilaria > Aquilaria sinensis. Next base: position 22,465 of record SMDT01002180.1, read on the forward strand.
CTCATAACATCATGTTCCATGTCATCGTGGGTATCGCAAGCATTAGCATAATCCATGCCACTAATCCCGGCATGCCATTTATTTTTATAACCTATTGAGCGCTGCTTAGCTTGGGAATTGAGTTGGCCAAACTCAATTCCTAGCCCTAAATGCTTGCTAATTACTCATGAGTAAACCATAACCATAGTCGCCAAAGCATCACTACTTCATCCATTATGCACTTATGTGCCCAATTATTCAACTAAGAAAGTATCATCAGTCCTCACAAAAAGTAACAACCACATAGCCCTGTCATGCACACCTATGGTCATTTGGTTCTTTGACCATCACATAGGGGCACTAATACTCACAATGAAAGGTCATCGAAAATATACCATGCAAAGAGTGAGTATAGGGATTCTTACCACCATTTGTGTAACCTTTGCTCATTGCCTTTGCCTTGCTTTGCTTTGTTTGTTGTTGGAACTTTGCCATTTCCTTAATGGACCTATAAAGCCCAAAATACTAACAAGTTATTTAATTGCTTTCTATTAAACAAGAGAACCATAATTTACCAAGCATACTTGGTTTAACTTACTCAACCTCTACTTAAAGAGGTAAGGCCCAAATTAGCCTTTTCTGTGAACGGAGGCCCAATCTTCTGTGAACTCAGGCCTACATTGGCCTTTTCCTGGAAATCCAGGCCCAATTTGCACTTTTCGGGAGTTCAGGCCCACTTGTCCTTTTCTGGAATTCTGGCCCACTTGTCCTTTTCTGGAATTCTGGCCCAAGTTGGCCTTTTCTGGAATTCTGGCCCAACTTGGCCTTTCCAGGAACTCAGGCCCACTTGGCCTGTTTTGGAACTCAGGCCCAACTGGCCTTCTTTGGAACTCAGGTCCACTTGGCCTTTTAAGTTCTCTCAGGCCCACTTAGCCTTTTTAATTCCCAGGCCCACTTGGCCTTTTAATTTATTTTCTGGACTCGGCCCAACTTAGCATTTAGGCCCAATTTCCACCTTTTCAGGATTTTAGCCCAACTTAGTCTTTAGGCCCAATTTTATCTTTTCAGGATTTAGCCAATTTGCCAATAATGCCATTATGGCCCAAATAGCCCATTTAAGAGTTTCTGGACCAAGAACACTTGGTTTTCAATTTGGGCCCTCAAATTTATCTCTTGGCCAAATTTGTCCTATTATTTCCTTCTTTTGCTCAATTGAGTCCCCCAAGTTTTCTAAGGACCATTTTTGCCAAGAACACTTGGCTAACACCAATTTTTCACCAACTTGTCCTTATGGCCGAATCTATCATCATACTTTCTTCACCATTTTGGCTTCACATTTTGCTATGAACACAAAAATACCAAGAACACTTGGTTTGCACACAAAACCACCAAAAATGGCACTTATGGCCAAAACTCTCTTTATTTCTTTATTTGATATTTTGTTCCACACACATCAAAGAACCCAAAAATGCCAAGAACACATGGCTAATCACATGGCTAACATGCCAAGACATCAAATCACATCATGGCCGAATCTTCCATGGCTTGATTTTGCTTACCAAACTCATCCTTTTGCATCCAACTCTTGGTTATGGACTTATACACCAACAAGAACATCTTTACTACCAAGAACACTTGGAAAAATGCACATATATGCCAAGATTCACACTTGGCCGAATATACTTCTTGCTTTTCCTTGCATCTTTTGCTTGTTTCCTTGCTTGGAATGGCCATACAAGCTTCAAGGCAACAAGAACACTTGGTTTCATACCTCAAAATGCCATGTACACTCATGGCCGAAAATTCAACTTGTTTTTCATGCATGTGACCTTCATGGTCTTTGCTTGCACGGCCTGCAAGACTTCAAACTTGCCAAGAACACTTGGCTTTCTTCCATAAACCTCCATGGCCGAATCTCCAAGAGTTGTTCCTTGCAAGAATCCAACATAACCGAGACATTAGAGAGTAATATCTAGCTCAAAATACATGAAACTACCAAGAAAAACTTGGATTCACTTACAACCTTTCACATGGCCGAAACTTGAGCTTGTTCTTCCTTGATGTTCTCCTTGATTTTCTTGCTCCTCATGGCTTAGAAATGCCATGCATGTTCATGAGCTCATGAGTAAAGCGCAAGAACACTAAAAGAACTCCATGGCTGAAACTTCACATGCATTTCTTCATGGGTTTTGATTTCTCTCTTTGTTCTTGGTTTAGATGTGTTTAGGAGTACGAAATCAGTTCAAAATCGTGTTTGCATGTGTAAGAATATGTATTTTCTGGATAGGCCGAGACTTAGATGAAGAAGAAGATGATGGAAGCTGGGAGAAAGAACCATGGCCGAATGTGTTTGTGTTTTAGTGAGAAGGGAGAGCGTATGGCTTAGAGAGAGAGATGTGTGTGAAAAATGAGAATGAAATGATGATGGGCGGCCATTATGCTAGCAAATGAGGGAGAAATGCAAACCAAATGCATATCAAATGTACATTTATGATGAATGGCCGGTCAACAATTCAAATGGGAGGAAAGCTAGTCAATTGCTAATATTCTTTTGGACAAAAGAAGGTGATGTCCCATCAAGAAAAGAAAACCCAATAAACAATCCATTTGCTTCCTTCAAGGCGCCATTTAGGCAATTTTTATGGCATGGGCAAATTTTTGAATGAAAAAAGGGGGAGAATGAGTCAAATGCTCATTAAAGAATTGATTTGACAAGTGATAGTGAGGAGAAATGAAATAATGTAAAGTGGGAGACAAAGACTAGTTAAAAAGGATGGGCAAAATATTTGTTTATGGTGATGGTGGGGTCAAATCCATGTGGGCAATTTAAATAATGTGGATGGAGGCTTATGTGGCCATTTTAAATGGAAAAAATCATGGGATGGCCGGCCATGGCTTAAAATGTCTTGCAAAATGGTCTAATCCATCCTTTGGCCCTCCACCTTTCTTCAATTGTTTAATTGAGTCCACCCACAAACTTTACCTTTGAACAATTGAGTTCCTCAACTTTAATTTCCACCATTTTCATCACCAATACTCTTGGCCTTAGCCAAGTTTTTTCCAAGAGTGTCCATCACTCATTTTTGCCTATTCCATAATTAATTTAAGATCTCCTGAGCTTACCAAGCTCAATTCCCAATTAGGAAAAATTTCCATGTCTCCTCAATTTAATTGGCTAAGTTTCCAAATTAGGAAACTTTTTATGCCACTAATCCACTTAACCCGGGACTTAGTCATTTAGCCCTTTTCGGGTGTAACAATAGCCCTTCGGCTATCACAAGCCCCTCCTTCGGAAGGCCGAAGTGAAAACTTTGGTTTGTAGGCTTTCTGAGGGTGCCCTTTGGGGGTCTTGGGTGTAATACCTGTGCTGAAGATGCACCTTTTTGTCCGAAGACAAAGGCTGTTCAACCATAGCCTGTCTTTTGGTGTCTTCGAGGTAACCCACTTCTTTCCTTTTGCAGGTCTACGCAACGTCGCGTCTCAAAACCAAGCGTGTCAGTCTGGAGCTGTGCGCCCAGGGTTTAGGGGTGTCAGAAGGTGTGTCCCTTGTTTGGCGTGATGGCTGACACGTGGCCCGCTATCATTGGAGGGGACTGCATCGATTACGGCAGGCGTGCCTTTTTTAGATGTAGGGAGCAGTTATGGCGACTGTTTGCCTTCGTGGAGTACTTACGACGCCGATTCGCCTTTCCGCCTTTGGCCTATATATAGCCTGTTCCGTCATAAGTTCCTTTTTTTTCTGCTTTTGCTCCTGCCCTACTCACAACTGATTTTGCCTTTTTCGCGGCAGTGTTTTTTCTCAGGTGATTTCCGGCCACCTTTTATGACGGCGACTCCAAACCCAGATTTTGGCAAAGCGTTTGGTGGGTTTTGACTCTTAAAATCCTTTGATTCTCTGTGCTCTTTTGCTTTTCTGAAAGCTTTCCCGAAGTCATTTTTTCATCGCCCGAAGTTCTTTTTTCTTTGAAAATGTCTTCGCCAACTCCTCTTATGTCTGTTTTGTTAGTGTTGTGCCCAAAAGCCAATCATGAGATGATTGTATTTTTGCACAATTGAGTCATGATATTTTATTAAGGCATTAATCCAGCAATTATGTTTGTTGTTTTGTTCCTGCGTAACTTAACAAACATAATTGTAACCCTAGAATAATGATATTCTTAAAAGTCCCTGGTCTAGTATTATTGTGGAGCGGGTTGCAATAATACATAACGACTAGCATATGTGGAGACTAATATGAGATATGTAGTCTACATATGGGTACAAGTTGGAGAACTTGTGTACTGGACCGACCCACCATGAGAACAATACATGGATCGTTATATGAGTGTCATAAGTGATTCCCATAGTGATCAGGGTATATGTAGTCCTTCGACCTAAGATCATCAAGGTTCCCTACATGTGAGTCACATACTTTGATACTTTCCTTTGTTGCTCGTAACTGAGTGAACTTGAAGGAGGTCATTGGGTATGTCACATATCATGCGGAGGGATTTGTATGATCAAGATGGGATTTGTCCCTCCTATGTAACGGGAGCGATATCTTCGGGCCCCATGATAGAGTGAGAGTTAGAAAATGCATGGCCATGCTCAGATGAGTTGATATGCGATATCAATGTCATCAGTTTAAGTTAGTCTACTCGGTAATCAAGAAACCAAAGATTGGGCTATACGAGAGTGACACATTCCATGTCTCGTGCTTAGTCTTGATATCTTGGACAAAGGGACAATGGCATATATCGGTGATGATCATAAAGGTATAGTCGAATCATCGACAATCTTGTCACTTGGGTAGCAATGATGTGTTGCTAGACACCGCTCATTGCTTATGATCATAAATGTGATTTATGATCATTGCCAACGTGATAAGAGCCTATTGGGTCGCACACATAGAGCATTTTGGATCATTAGAGTGCATGGGCTAATTTTTTGGGTTATGGTTTCACTTTAATTTCGTATTAATAATGGGCCCAAGAGTTGAGCCATTATTAAGCCCGAAATTAAATCCTAATTGGATTAGGGCTTTGAAACCCATTAGGCCTGGAAGTTGAGTCTCACTATAAATACAACTTTTAAGTGAGAAATTCGTAGGTCTCCTTGCCCTAGCCTCCAAAAAGGACAGCCGCACTCTTATCTTACAATTCCTTAGAGGACGCAAGCTAGCACTGCGAGTGCAAGAGAAACGCATCTACCGGGACGTGGTGGAAGCGTGGTGATCCCGAGAGGCTCGTGTGGATACCATAGAGAGCCTGAACACGTCAACTGTTCAGGTTTTGTGATTCGACTCTACAGTTGAGTGAGAGATCTCAATCGAAAATTAGGTATGAAAATTTTCGAACACCCGGTTTACCCCGTTTCACTTGGATCCTGGAGGGTTTTGGTTAAATTCCGCTGCACTGTTTAGCTCCCGAAACCCAACATGTTTCCCCCATCCCAGAGAGCTGGCTTCCTCTTCTCAATCATACTTGCTGTAAGACTTCAGAAAAATTAGAAAGATGGACCAAAAATTTTTTTCTTCCTTCTCACGCCACGACCAGACTTCCTGGCCCTCAGGTGGTCAGTTTTATGAACCGCCTAAATGAGGTTACCATTTTTTGCGCCCAACTGAAGGCCGGACTTCGGTTTCCTCCCTCGTGGGTGATTTGCGACTTTTTCCAATTTCATGGCATTGCCGTAAATCAACTTCCCCCGAACTCGTACTGCTATTTTAACGCCTTCCTTTGCTTGTATAGCATTTTCAAAATAGAACCCCATTTCATTCTTTTTATGCAGTACTATAAGCTCTACGCGGTCCCGAAGGGTGGCTTTTACTTCATGCTGCCTCGAGGATCAGGGAGCAAAAAGTATATGTTCACCTTGGCCACTAAGGACAGCTGACGAGGGTGGCAAAAAAAATTCTTTTTTCTGAAGATTGAGGAGGCCTGGTCATACGTTCCGACCAAGTGGGCTTCGGGAAGGCTGGAGACGGATGTTGTAGACCCGAAGAGGCTGCTGACTCCTGAGTTGGCGGCAAGGTTTGCGGACTTCGACAGACGGATCCGAGCAGTCTCCGACTAGGACTTCGAGGTCCCTTCACGCTCCCTCTACCCTCTCCCCATCATGTGGAAACTGATGAACGAAGAGGTCCTTCAGGAACTAGGGGTAGTGAAGGAGCATAAGACGGACCTCGGGATGCCGGCTCCTGCCATCGCCGGGAAAGACTCCTGGCTGGTGAAACTCCTTCAGAATGAGGGTACTTACGAGGCCTTTTGTGAGAGTAAGTTATCCAAAAAAATTTTTGTTATAGATACCACTTAGACTCACACTGATATTTTCCTTCTTTTTTAGAGATGGGCGACGAGTCTGCTGCTTACTACAAGGCGCTCTTCCTCAGTCAAGCCGAGAAGGGGGAGCAAACAAAGAAGGCCATCTCCCGAAGGCGGAAATTGTTTGCGGCCGGGCCATCCTCGGCAAAGCGGGTGAAGAAAGACGCGCCTCTTCCTCCCCCAGAAATTCCTGAGGAGGCGTAGAAAGAGCCTGATGCTGCTGTTGCCCCGCCAACCGAGGTTGCCGCTAACGCCCCTCCTCAGAATCCCACTTCCTCGGCGGCTCTTCTAGACGCGTTGGTGGAAGTCCCTTCTGCCGAGGAGTGCCACTAGAGCAAAGGCAAGGAAATCTTTGCCAAGGGTGTCCGGGATTTCGATGATGATGTTGCCGAGGTGCCGCCAGGTTTGTTGTTTTTGTTTTTGTTTTTTTTTTGGAATTTTGAGGACTGCTCGTCTTAACAAGCTTCTCGTCTTGTCGTGCAGAGGAGGTACCATCTTTGGCATGGGCAGCTGAGCACGCCCGGAAACGGGCCCTTCGGGATTCCCATATCCCGAAGGGGAAGATCCCAAGGGAGCCTTTCTGGTCATTTACGGAGGACATGAACTTGTACTCCGGCGACTGCCATCAAATGGCCAACCAAATTTCAAAGGGGATCCTCACCGAGGCCTCTTTCAAGGCCATTTCCGAGGCGTGCCTGGATGAAGAGTCCCTTGCTGCAAAAGTTTCCGAGCACGCTGCCCAGGTATACTTCAGGCCTTTGTCTTTTCCTTTTTGATTTCTTCTAAGTGTTTGGCTCATTTTTTGCCTTACTGACTTTGTTCTTACTTCTTTGCAGCTGTTGGGGTACACTGGCCTCCTCAGGGTTCGGGCAGCGAAGCAAGCGACATTCCGAGTCTGGGCCTTAGACTGTGTGGAGAAATCCAAGGCCATGTGCTCTGAATTGGTTGCCAAGAACGCGGAGATGGCTCAAGCTGCAAAGAAGGAGGTTGCTGCAGTTCGGGAGTAGTTATTGAAGGAAAAGGAGGAGCTCTTGAAAGTCTCCTCCCAAATGATTTCTAACCTCGGCTCCAAGGTGGCGGAGCTAACTTCGGCAAACGAGGCGTATCAAAAGGAGAAGTCAGAGTCTGAGGCTCTCCTAGCGAAGGTGCTTGCTGAGAAGGCCACACTCCAGGCCGAGGTCGAGTCTTTGAAGAAGGAGCCAAAGAAGAAGAAGACGAGGGCATTGAAGAAGGAGATCGCTGATCTGGAGAAGGAACTTGACGATTTAGCGGTCGAGAAGGAGAAGGCCGAGCAAGCGACCAAGGTCGGTTTTCAGGACGGCTTTTGCCTTGCTCGGCATCAAGTTCTGCAAAGGTTCCCGGATCTGGACCTCTCCTTCTTGGCAGCCCTAAACATTCCCGAGGGGCCTCGGTGGTCTTGGTCCAAAATTGAGCACCTCAACTTGCCCTTTCCTCTTCCGGCGCTGAAGGTGGTAGACAAGGACGCGGGGGTTGGTGGCTCTCGAGATGCCTTCTTTTCTTCTTTTTTGTACTTCTTCATTTGGCGAGCTTCCTTCTTTATAATCAGAGCCATCTTTGTTAATAAAGACTCCTTCTTTCTTTTGGGAAATTTTTTGGCTAAGTCTTTTGCAAGATTTTTTCATTTCGCACTGTCCCGAACACGTTCGCTCAAGAGACTTCGGAAAATCATGCTTACTACGGCAATTAGCCTTGGAATCGCCCTCGCGCAATTCTCTTTAAGTAAATTTCCAACTTCAAAGAAGATTGATAACGTTTGTACATAAATTCTCTTAGATCGTGCTTGGCGACGACCGCTCGGGTAAAAAGAAGCTTTTTGTACTTTAGAAAGATTTTCTAAGAAGCTTTTGTACTTAGAAATTTTTCTAACTCCCATCAAAATCCTAAACATAGAATTTTTTCAAGGTGTTCGAATGTCATGTATTTTTTAATTCTACGCCTTCTGTCACACCTCACTCAGGCCCTGGCCATAAGTTTCTAACTTAACTCGCAAGCCTAACTCCAACATTAAGCTTGTAGCATTCAGCCAAGCAAGAAATGGCAACATTAAGTCTTATTTTCTTAAGTTGAGAGGCCTGGGAGGTGGCCCAGGTGGCTTTTAAAACAAGTCCAGTAAATACTTACAGCAAAGGCAAGGCCCAATACCACTATGTTGCACAACAAGCAGGGTTTTGATTGATTACTTGCATATCAAGCAAGGCAACACTTAATGAAATTTTAAGTGCATAATTGGTGTGCAATCAAGTGTGCTATCTATATGGCAACCAAGAAGCCACATTGTTGGTTTTGATTTTGAAACCACAAGTAATATACACATGATGCTTTCGGCGAACAACATGCATATAATGGTGCACAACATTTCCATAAGACAAGGCCCATAACTATTCACATAAAAGTGCCATACATTGGCCCAAAACATTCAGCATACATGCCTAAACATAAAGCCATCCATAAGCCCATGCATAACTTGGCATACAATTCCAGCAAAAGCATCACAAGTCTAGGCATCAAGGACTACACATGTGTACACAAAAAGGGTAGTCTACCTAGTGTCTAGCATGGCTACATGCCATGAACCCAAAAGCTAAACATCACAAGTTATTACATACCAAGAACACTAATGGTCAAACATAACCTTGAGTATGCCATACAAGAGTACACACTGCAACACCAACCCAATTGCCTGGTTCATTGTCATGAAAGTAAATACTATGATCAGAGCCAAAGTCCAAGTATCCATAGCTTTCCTAGACAAGTCTCCAACTACTGCCTGCAAACTTAACCCATAAGTTTCGGCCAACCAAAAATATAAGACTCGTAATGAACCCAAAATGATAAGCCAAGCACACATTGGCACATACCTTGGAAACTAAGCAAATTAGTGCTAAACACAAGCAACAAGCAAGCTAGCACTACTCAGGCCGAATGTCCTTGCCTGAAATAAAAGGATGGGCAGTGAGTATAACTCAGTAGGATTCACTTATATATATTCAACTCTAAAAAGAGTCTATTTAGTTAAGCTGAGTATTCACTCAAAGCTTAACCTCCCGTTTGCTAACTTTACCTGCAAAACAAACACAAAGACAAGAAAACCAAACATATACAAATACAAGATAAATAACCATGGCAATTAATCCCTAATACCATAAGTGGGGTTAGCAAGCACATGGAAACACCAAAGCACACAAGGACACACACACACTCCACACTTTGCTCTCGGCCAAGATAAACCATACATGTACCCATGTGCACAATGCACACAAATTACCACCTTTCAACATACTTCCACTTAGAGCTCCAAAATGCCAAGCAAATAGGCCACATTTACTTGCATTTCTAGTACATGTACATTAGTTAATTAGCTAATCAACAAGTAGACCAAATGTATTCTCAATAGCCCATCAAGCAACTAAGGTCATTTGGCAAATTTTAACCATCACTTAGCCACTCTAAACACTTGAACCATGGTACATTACCAAGCAACATCAAGTGTTAGTGAACCCTACCTCAAAAGCTTTTGGTCTCAAGCCAACCTTCCAATATCCAAGTGTTCTTCACACACAATGCCTACCACAACAAACAATAGGCATCAACAACACATACTCATGGATTAACTACCATGATTTCAATGAAGAACACTACAATACATAAGCTTAAGCTCTCGGCCATAATGCCCAATTCCATATATTTATACTATTCATCACTCTAACTCACTATATGATCATCTAACCATCAATAAAGCTTGCTCATGGCACAATTACCATGTAACCAAGTGAAGAACACTCAAGTACACTAATCCAAGCTTTCGGCCAAAATGTCCATTTTCACACAATAGTGTTCTTTATCAAACTAGTCCATTACATAAACACCTAATCATCAATGATCATTGTTCATGGCATCATTACCATGTAATCAAGTAATGGACATCAAATTACACTACTTCAAGCCCTCGGCCATAATGCCCATTGCCAAACATTAGTGTTCTTCACCCATCCAATCCAACATACAATCACCTAATCATCATTCACCAATGCTCATGGCACCATTACCATGAAATCAAATGAAAAACATGAAATTACCTCAAAATGCACCTTTCGGCCAAATTCCAACTTGCTCACCTTGATGTTCTTCACTCAAACTTGCCTAGCACAAGATCAATTAGGCATTAATACACCTTAATCATGGATTACTTTCCATGGAAACCAAGAAGAACATCAAGCTAAGCCATCCAACATTTTCGGCCAATAACACATTTCCTAATCAACCCAATACTTTCTCAAATTAGCTTAGCACAACTTTAATTGAACTCTTAAGCTCTTGTTCATGGAAGAACTACCATGGAAATCAAGAGATACAAAGGAATACCTCAAACCCTAGCTTCAATAGGCTCGGCCTTCCTTGAATCTCCAAGAACAAAGTTTGATTCCAAGCAAGCAATGGCCGAAACAAACTTCTCCAAGCTTGAATCCTTCAATGCCCTCAAGATTTCTTGGATTCAAGACCAAATGGTGGGTGAACTCTCAAGAACACGCTCGGCCCAGACATGAACAAAGGAAGCCCAAAAATAGAACAAATGGCTTGACTTGGTTTCGGCCGAATGATACAGGTATATTAGTTGGCTAAAATGCTAATTTTTGCCTTCCACTAATTTTCATGAGACAATGTAGCCCCCAAATCCATATGATCACAATGCCGCCCCTAAAACTTGTGTCTAATATGACATTCAAGTCGCCTCATGGCCCATAATGCCATGCACAACACAAACACAAGTACCAAAGTACTATAATCACCCATGTGTAACCGGCCATGTAACTAGCTAACAAACTAGTTAGTTTAACTAGTTAACTAGTGAATAGTTCTTTAGTGGTAGACAAGACTAGACTAGTGATGGCATTGCGTTAGCCATCATTTACAATCCCGCCGTGGCTCCACGACGGGGGTGACAGGGACCTCCTGAGGAATGTCATAGGTGGCCGTCCTACGATGAAGAGCGGCGGCCATGAAGGATTTCCGGTGCAGGAAGGAGCCTAAAAAAGTTGACATCTTCAAGCGGTTCGGCCTGAAATATACAGAAAACAGGGGTTAGGAGGTCCCCGGAGTGGTTTTCCGGGGAGGAGCCTCCGACGCCCAAGTCAGTGCCTCTAAATAGCAAAGAATAAGCATAAAATAGACTGGCTGGGGGTATTTTTCTGGCATGCACGTAAGGGGAAGCATCACGCTGGAGGCATTTTTTTGGCATGCCTAGAGGGGAAGAGAGGAGAAAACTGGGACTCTGGAGTATTCCCCAAAGCTCCTGTCCAGCCCCCCTTTTTTTTGCCCAGAGTTTTTCCTGCTGTAAATAGGAGAAAATGAACCCTCCTGATCGTGACACGTGTATGGACGGATAGGATCCGTACCTCTTAAACAGGAAAGTGGTCAGCCGTGTGCAGGCTTTCTCGGGCAATGGTTTGTCGAGAATCGTGTCTCAGTGTGCCAGAGCACGGACTACAGTGGCCTGTCAGAATGCTTGAGGTCAACGTCTAGGACGTACGGGCAAATATGTCAGAGACTCCTTCGTATCACCCATCATCCCTCCGAGGTCCCTCCGGCCGACGTTACCTTTTAGGTGGACGAGCAAGGACCTCTCCCCGGGGTGACACCGTTTCTTCGGGGTGTTCTCACTCTTCCGAAGTTGGTTCATTCGTCCTCTGATGGGGAGGCGATACAGTAACTTTCCGAGGTTGGTGCGATGGGTCTTCCGAGGTCGGATATGTCAGGCGTTTGGCCCCTCCTCCGAAGTTAGTGGCCAAGACCATGGCACTTCGGCCATCACATGCCCTCCTTCGGAAAGCCGAAGTATGACTTCGGCTTGTAGCCCTTTTGGGAGCACTTTCAGAGGATCCAGCTTATATCATTTGCAAGAAAGGTACTTCGCCATTTTAAGGGTGTAGTTTGCTCGGGCGAATGTCGCATACCTGCCTTTCGGCGTTGCCGAGATGTCCGAGATGTCCAATCTTATCTTTTCTGTCTTAAGTCAATGGACTGTCATGCCTTGAAACTAGGCGCGTCAATCTGGGGCTAGACCCAAATCTTTAGGATGTCAGAAAACATGCCCTAGTTTCTCGCGATGACCGACACGTGGCAAGCGTCAATTGGTATGGCACGTCTTTTTGCGCGGGAAGGGTAATTATGGTGACGTTTCGCTCCCATGCAGCAGTTATGACGCCTTTTCAATTGCCCTTTCTTTGCTCTATATAAGCTTCCCCTTTGTCATTCTTTCCTTTTGCTCTTTTCTGTGCTCTCCCCCTTGCTCTCGCTTTCTCTCGCCTTTTTCATTTCTTTGAGCGACGGTCTGCACGGCGGAGCGATTTCCGGCCACTATTTACGACGGCATCCAGGAATCCTGATTTTGGCAAGGTTTTTCGTGAGTGCCTTCCTTGGGAGTCGTTCAACTTTTGCTAGTTTCTCAATTTTCCCGAAGTCGTATTTTTTCAATTTTTGCTGACGCTTTCCTTATTTCCCGGAAACTCCTTTTTTGGCTAAACGCCTTTGGACTCGTACTGATGCTTTTCCCCCTTTTTCAGAGATGGCTGACGATTCTGCCGCCTACTACAAGAATCTCTTCCTTGGTCAAGTAGAGAAGGGAGAACAAGCAAAGAAAAGTGGCTCCAAAAGGCGCAAGTCTACTGGGAGCGGACCGTCTTCGGCCAAGAAGTCAAAGAAGAGAGCCCTTACTTCACCTTCCGAAGATGTGGTGGAGGTCGATGAAGTTATTGCTACGTCCACCAAGGTTGATATCTCAACCGATGCGATGGCCACTTCCACCGACGCTACTGCAACCTTGGCCATGGTTGATGTTACTCCGTTATCCACCAGGGTTGTCACCCCCTCCGAAGTAGCTGCGACATCTTCTGAGGCCGATATTGCGGCGGCCGAGGTGCCCGCCGGAGTAGTCACCCTTTTCACTCCGTCGGGTCCCATATCGCCCATGGGGCTTTCAGGCTCTTTGCCCGAGAGTCCAACTATTCAAAAGTTGGACAGACGTCGCAAGGACAAAGGCAAGTATATTCCGGCCTTTGCGGCGGACACTACCGAGGATACTACCGGGGTTGCACCAGGTTTGCTCCGAATACGTTCTTGCTCATAACTTATGTTTTCGGGGAGCCCTTCCTGACTCGCGCCCCTCCATTTTGCAGAGGACCGGGCGACCCCCGCATGGATGGCTGATCATGCCCGAAGACGGGCTCTTCGGGACTCCCTTCTCCCGAAAGACAAAATTCCGAGGGAGCCGTTTTGGTCTTTCACGGAAGACATGAACTTGTTTTCCGGAGATTGCCAAGAGATGGCTCCCCAGATGGCGAGGGGTGTTCTTACAGAAGCCTCTTCTAGGGCAGTTGCCGAGGAGTGTGCTTCTGGGGATATCCTCGCCACTAGAATTTCTGAACGCGCCGCTCAGGTAACCTTCTCTCTTTTTTGCCCAAGTGTTTTGCCTTTCCTTATGCTGCTTTCCCTGAGGATATTCTCCTTCTCTTTTCGCAGCTTTTGGGGTACAGTGAACACCTCCGATTTTGGGCGGCAGAGCAGTCTTCTGCCCGAGCTCGGGCTGAAAGTGAACTGGAGCAGGCTAGGCTCTTCTGTATTAACTTGGACATAGCCAATGTCGAGTTAGGGCGCATAGCCAGGGAGAAGGTTGCTCTGCTCCGGGATGAGTTCCTCATAGGCCAATCGGACCTTTTGAAGGACTTTTCCCGTAAAATGAGCGACCTTGGCGAGGAGGTTGTGCGCTTGACTTCGGCCAATGAGGTTATTCAGAAGGAGAAAGAAGAAGAAGCTGCCCTTCTGAAGAAGACTCTTGCCGAAAAGGCGGCTCTTCAAGCCAGGGTTTATTTTCTGAGGAGGAGTGCAGCGAAAAGGAGAAACGCGAAGGGATTGGTGCGGAGGATTGCCGGTCTGAAGGAGGAGATCCTGGGTCTCGAGAAAGAGGTTGCTGGTCTTGAGAATGAGGCGGACTTGCTAGATGTAGAGAGGGATAAAGCCGTCCAGATGTCGAAGGTGTCCTTTCAGGACGGCTTTTGTTTAGCTCGCCATCAATTTTTGCAACGCTATCCGGACCTCGATACCTCCTTTCTTTCGGCCCTGGATATTCCCAAGGGTCCTCGGTGGACTTGGTCGAAAGCTGATCACCTCAACCTGCCACCTGTTCCTCTACCTGCGCCGAAGGCGACGGCTAGAGACACGGGAGCTGGAACTTCTCGCGCTGCCGGGGATCCTTAAGCACCCTAGGATTTTTCTTTTCGTGTTTCTCTTGTACTTCTTGTAATCTTCTCCTTATATCAATGAATTTTTTTCCTTCATAATTTTGGCTAAGTCTTTTGATCAATCTTTCGGTTTCCCAGTTGTCCCGAGCACTTTCGGTTAGAGGACTTCAGAAACGCGCTTCTTTTTGTTTCCTCGTTGTCCCGAACTCTTTCGGTTTGGAGGCTTCGGAAGCATACTTCTTTTGCTTGTTTTTCCAGCTATTTTTTCGGGCGATCTTGCTTAGTTGGTGAAGTTCCCTTGGGCAAAAATTTTTTAGCCTACCCTTGTTCGGCCGTGGATACATTTCCCCCCCTCCCCCCTTTTTTTTTTGGGAATATGACCCTGCCAACTTCGGGAGGAACAGGAGATTTCTGGGAGTGCATGCTTTGTCCTTGTTCGGCGATTCTTCTCAGACAGGAGAAAACTTTTTAGTACTCAGACGAATTCCTAGCTTGCACTATTTCTTGTCTGAAAATTCTAAGTATAGAATTTCTTGAAGGTGCCCAGGTGCCTTGTTCCTCAGTTTTTCTCCCTTCGGTGTTGCCGAGGTCGTATACTCTCTTTCGGACCTCACCGAGCAAGGCTCTTTCCTGTTTGGCCGAAGCATTCCACGTGATGGTTTTTCGGGATTCGGCCTTTCGGAGAGCGAGATCTTCCCTCCGTATTCCTCTTGTCCTTCCATGCAGGTTCGCACTTATCGCCGATTTTCGCTGAAAAAACCTTTCTTTTGAGTTTGGCCGTTTCTCAGTGTTCATCAACTAGGGCGAGCTTAATTCTCACTCCGAGGTGATTTCTTCTTTTACCGGACACCTGTCGGCCAAACTACTTTTGTAGGGATAATGGTCTCTGTAGTGACGACTAGGAGTCTTCGGAGAACCATTCCCTGGCCTTTCTGCTGGCTGACTTCATTTTCTCGGTTATCAAAGACTTTTCAGGCGAACACTAGATTGCCTTTGATGGATTCCGAGCCTTTGAGCATGTGTGCTTCATCCTTGTTCGGCGGGTAACCTGTGCAGGAGAAAAGAGAAATTTTTCTAAGTACTGTTTAGCTAAAAATACTGTTTACCTAAAAATTCTTTTGAGGTATTTCTCAATTTTCTCCCTTTGATGCTGCCAAGCTGATGATGCTCTCTTTCGGACCTTGCCTTGAATTAGGAGAGGTCCTTTTGGTGGCCGAAGTTCTCCCCTGAGGCGGTTCTCGAGGTTGTGTTTTGGCCTTTTGGAGAATGAAGTCTCCTTTTGCCGTTCGGGGCATTTTTGCGCCCACGGCCATCTTTTGCGAAGGAAACACTTCTCCAGAGTTTGTTCATGCTTTTGGGAGTGGCTCGAGTTCGGTTTCCCGATTTGCGGCTATTTCTTTTTTTTCTCTCTCTTTTTTTTTGCCGAGCATTCCTCCCGAGCTCGTTCTTCCTTCCTCCGAATACTCGCGCTTTACTTGGTAGCTTTATTGCTCCAAGTGGGCACTGGCCTTTGCAGGCGAGTAAGGAAGGTTTTTTCTCCCTGTAGTTTTTCGGAAGACTTGCTTGATAATTCCCAGCAGGAATTTTATCGGCCCTGCTGGACCTTCTCCTTTTGCTTCTTCCGACTTTTTCATAGTCCCCGGTGTGTAATTCTATTCGGGGACTTCCACTTGCTTGTTACTTCAAAACTAAGCTGGTGGACCAAAGTATCTTTTAACTTCGGAGGTAATGGCTAACTTTTTGGCCTCCTTCGCCTAAAGGCTGAAGCCCTTTATGCTGCTGGCAATAATGTGCCATCTCCGCGCATCATGTTCCTTTAAGCAGGCTTTTGTATGCTTTTTGCCTGCTTGATCAGTAGGGGCTTCGCCAAACGAGGTGGTTTACTGTTTTCTCGTAGCATTTTGCTTCAGGCTTTGTTGGCAGTGAACCGTATCTGCTGAGGGCTGAGGGCAGTCTCTCGGAATTCCCCACTCCGATGGGAGTATTTTGGGCATTTTATTCCGAAGGCCGTCTTTCGGGTGCTGGTACATTTTTTGGCCATTCTCGCCCTTCTTGGGCGCGTCTATTCGCACCTCTTTTTGCGCGCTGCTCTGCACCTCTTTCTGCCGATGCCTCTCTATAATGGGCCTGAGCTTTCCTTCCAACGTTGTTCTTCCTCAATCAAGGAAAGATTATCCGGAACATTTTCTGTACTTTTTTCCATTTCATCAGAATCTTTGGAAGATGGCTCTTTGCGGGGCATTTTCCTTCCCTTATCCCAGGTTTTTGTTCCCAATAATGCTGGTCTTGGGTGATTCACGACTTTGTTAACCGAATATGCTAACTCAGCCGTTTTCCCCATCCTCGGGCCTCCGAAGTATCATTCCAGTGTCGTAGTGTTTTTGCGCCTGGAACCCCTTCGGTCGGGAGTTTTTGTCTTTCGCCTATGTTCGGTCTTCGTTGGATTTCCCCTTTTTCTGTTTCTGGACTTTCGGCAATGGTCCGCTGTCGCCTGGGGTTATAATGTCCCCTCTAGACCTGTGCGCGATGCAATATCTTTGGAGTTCGGCGCACTTGCCGGTTTACTCTCTTCCCTTTGACGTCGCGCAGGGGTGACTCCTTTTTTGGACGATGGTAGTGTGTCCATTGGAGTAGGATCATAGTCTTTTTGCCTGTTTAATATCAACCCGTAGGCGTCTTTTCGGGGGAGTGGGCTCGGTGTTACTGTCTGAGGGACAGTAACCTTCCTTTGGTACGAACTCTTTTGACGGGGGGGTCTGGACGACACCGATCCTACCTTTCCCGTCTATCATATTTCGAGGAGAAGCACGTCCTTTGGGTATTCTCCCCACTGCTCTTTGTTTCCCCCGGCTCTTGGGTCACCCCTACTCCCCTCGTCGAAAGGATCGAGAGAGAAGACTTCAGCTCGACATTTGCACACGAACATCTTCGGCCTATCTACTGCAGTATTTCGACCACGGCGACGCGTGGGAAATTACGCAGGAAAGCCACGGTGATATCCGAAGGATGATCATCCCCGGGATGGGAAATCCCTGTTCCTTAATTGTTCGGCCGCCGGGCGAGTCTCCGGCGCGGACGGGGGCCTCAGGGAGCCTTTTGTCCTTAGAACGCCGAGTTTCTGACCACGGCTGCCCAAATAAGTTCCCACAGACGGCGCCAAATGATGGCGTTGGGTTAGCCATCGTTTACGATCCCGCCGTGGCTCCACGACGGGGGTGACAGGGACCTCCTGAGGGATGTCATAGGTGGCCGTCCTACGATGGAGAGCGGGGGCCATGAAGGATTTCCGGTGCAGGAAGGAGCCTGAAAAAGTTGACATCTTCAAGCGGTTCGGCCTGAAATATACAGAAAACAGGGGTTAGGAGGTCCCCGGAGCGGTTTTCCGGGGAGGAGCCTCCGACGCCCAAGTCAGTGCCTCTAAATAGCAAAGAATAGGCATAAAATAGACTGGCTGGGGGTATTTTTCTGGCATGCACATAAGGAGAAGCATCACGCCAGAGGCGTTTTTCTGGCATGCCTAGAGGAGAAGAGAGGAGAAAACTGGGACTCTGGAGTGTTCTCCAAAGCTCCTGTCCAGCCCCCCCCCCTTGCCCAGAGTTTTTCCTGCTGTAAATAGGAGAAAATGAACCCTCCTGATCGTGACACGTGTATGGACGGATAGGATCCGTACCTCTTAAACAGGAAAGTGGTCAGCCGTGTGCAGGCTTTCTCAGGCAATGGTTTGTCGAGAATCGTGTCTCAGTGTGCCAGAGCACGGACTACAGTGGCCTGTCAGAATGCTTGAGGTCAACATCTAGGACGTACGGGCAAATATGTCAGAGACTCCTTCGTATCACCCATCGCCCCTCCGAGGTCCCTCCGGCCGATGTTACCTTTTAGTTGGACGAGCAAGGACCTCTCCCCGGGGTGACACCGTTTCTTCGGGGTGTTCTCACTCTTCCGAAGTTGGTTCATTCGTCCTCTGATGGGGAGGCGATACAGTAACTTTCCGAGGTTGGTGCGATGGGTCTTCCGAGGTCAGATATGTCAGGCGTTTGGCCCGTCCTCGGAAGTTAGTGGCCAAGACCATGGCACTTCGGCCATCAACTAGCAATCATTGTTGTCTCCCACAATTTGGCTTAGCATGGCACTAGTCACCTTAAAAACTTGCATGGCCAAACTGATCAACTTAAAGTTGATAGTTCTAATTGTACCACTCATTTAAGTGTACAATTTGATCCCCTTTCTCTGTTTTCTGTCCGTCTTTCCATAGTCTAGTTTCTATGTGCAGTTAAGCCCTGAAAGTTTCCAGCTTTGCACATAGGCCAATGTGCTAGTTTCCATAGTTCTCCTTATCCTTCCTTTTTTTTTTTCTCTTGTTTTCTTTTGTTTTTTTCTTGGCCTAAGCCAAGCTCTTATGAGGTACCTAACAATTCCTCCTCCTTAAAGAATTTGGTCTTCCAAATTCTTCACTAGCTTAAGGTACACTTGAGGGTATTTAATGGCAATTTCCTGCTCCACTTCCCAGGTTGCCTCCTCTGGAGTGTGGTTACTCCACTGCACCTTAATCATAGAAATCCACCTACTTCTTAACTTCCTGGTATCTCTGGCCAGGAACTGAATTGGCACTTCTTCATATGTAAGGTTGGGTGCCACAATTACAGCTGCAGGTGTTTCTATCTGCTTGTAACTTGGAACATACTTTTTGAGTAAACTCACATGGAACACATTGTGTATGTTTCCAAGTTCTGGTGGCAAGTCCAGCTGATATGCCACATTTCCCACTTTGGCCAGTATCTGGTATGGCCCAACATATCTGGGTGCTAGTTTCCCCTTTTTCCCAAATCTGATTACTCCTTTCATTGGAGAAACCTTTAACCACACCCAATCTCCTTCCTGGAATTCCAGGTCCCTTCTCCTTTTCAAGTTTGCATAGGCTTGCTGCCTATCATTGGCAGTTTTGATCCTAGCTTGGATCAGTTTAATCTTCTCAGTAGTTTCCTTAATAATGTCTGGCCCCAATTCTAACTTGTCTTCTGGCTGATGCCAGCAATGAGGAGTAACACATCTCCTGCCATATAAGGCCTCATAAGGAGCCATTCCTATCACTGAATGATAGCCATTATTATAGGAAAACTCTATCAATGGGAGATGCACATCCCATTCACCCTGGAAGTCAATTACACAGCATCTCAGCATGTCTTCCAGAGTCTGTATAGTTCTCTCTGTTTGTCCATCAGTCTGAGGATGGTAGGCAGAACTAAACTTGAGCTTAGTGCCCAATGCCTGATGCAGGGATTTCCAAAACCTAGAGACAAATCTAGGATCCCTGTCTGATACTATGTCATCAGGTATTCCATGTAATCTTACTACTTCTCTTATATAAAGTTGTGCCAATTTGTCCAAAGAATCAGTAAGATTCATGGGAAGAAAATGGGCTGCCTTGGTCAATCTATCCACAATGACCCAAATGGCATTATGCCTCCTCCTTGTCAGTGGCATACCCACTATAAAATCCATAGAGATGGATCCCCATTTTCTCTCAGGTATGGGTAAGCTCTGTAGCTTTCCCCCTGGTCTCTGGTGCTCTACCTTCACTTGTTGGCATGTTTCACAACTAGCCACAAGTGTATTAATATCCCTTCTCATATAAGGCCACCAAAAATGTGCTCTGAGAGTATGGTACATCTTTGTGGCCCCTGGGTGCATACCCAGCTTACTAGAGTGAGCTTCCTCCAGTATTTGAATTCTTAGGTTGTCCTTTTCAGGCACATACAACCTATTCTGGAAATGTAGCACTCCTTCTTATAGGAAAAACGTTGGAATAGTTCTCCCTTATTCTTGCCAGAAATTGAGTCTAGCTCTTTATTACCAGCTTGAGCTTTCCTAATAAGCTCTTTCCATTCTGGTGTAATAGTGAGTACTTTCAACTGCTCACCTTCCTTAGCTAACCATTGGTTTGCAAGGGGGGTAATATTTAGGTTTTCTGCTTTATGTTCAACCTCACCCCCTCTGAGTATTCTAGTATAGTTTCTACTCAAGGCATGTACCACTACATTGGCTTTTTAGCTGTGTATTCAATTACACAATCAAAATCTTTCAAATATTCCAACCACCTTCTTTGTCTCATGTTCAAATCCTTTTGAGTGAAAAGCTACTTGAGACTCTTGTGGTCTGTAAATACTTGGAATCTATTACCAAGAAGATAGTGCCTCCATTGGCTAAGAGCAAATACCACTGCAGCCAATTCCAGATCATGCACTGGGTATTTCTTTTCATGTGGTCTCAATTGGCTAGACCCAAAAGCAATTGCTTGCTTTTCTTGCATCAAAACACAGCCTAGTCCTACATGAGAGGCATCTGTAAACACCTTATATTCCTTTTCAGGGTCAGGCAGGACTAGTACAGGAGCTATAGTCAGCCTCCTCTTTAGTTCTTGAAAACTTTCCTCACACTGGGTTTCCTAGACAAATTTCTGGTTCTTTCTGGTTAACTGAGTCATAGAAGTTGCTAAAACAGAAAACTTTGGTACAAATCTTCTGTAATAGCCAGCTAACCCCAGGATGCTTCTGACTTCCTTTACACTTTGGGGCTGCTTCCAATCAAGGATTGATCTTACTTTTTCAGGATCTACAGCCAATCCCTGATCATTTATTATATGACCCAAAAATCCAATTTCTTTTGTCCAAAATTTGCATTTACTCAGCTTTCCATAAAGCTGATGTTCTTGGAGCAAGCCAAGCACTACTTTAAGGTGTTCTTTGTGAGTTTCTTCATCCTTGGAGTATACCAAGATATCATCAATAAACACCACCACAAAGTGATCTAGGTGTGCCCTGAACACCCTCTGCATTAAGTCCATAAAGAATGCAGGTGCATTAGTGAGCCCAAATGGCATCACTGTGTACTCAAAATGTCCATACCTAGTCCTGAAAGCAGTCTTAGGTATGTCTTCTTCCTTTACTCTTCGCTGGAAATAGCCAGACCTCAAATCAATTTTGGAGAACACTTTTGCTCCTTTTAATTGATCAAACAAATCCTCTATCCTTGGAAGAGGATACTTATTCTTTATGGTCAATGCATTTAGTTTTCTGTAATCTATACAGAGCCTAAAGGTTCCATCCTTCTTTTTCACAAACAGCACAGGTGCTCCCCAAGGAGACACACTGGGTCTAATGAACCCTTTTTCTAGTAGTTCATCAAACTACTTCCTGAGTTCTACCATCTCAGGCACTGCTATTCTATAAGGAGCAGTAGATATCGGTGCTGCTCCTGGTACCAGCTTAATTTCAAATTCTATCTCTCTTAAGGGTGGCAAACCAGGCAAGTCTGTAGGAAAGACTCCTGGGAAATCTTGAACTACAGGTATTTTCCTAAGTTCTTCTGATGCTTCCTGGTCATTAAATCCCAGGTACTCCTGTTCACTTTCTGGAGTTATCATTTCCAGCACTTTTAAGTGGCAGTCCATAGCCAACTCTAAGGGCTTGTTCAAATCATATACTGTTCCACCAGGCAATAATAATTGTCTGGCCTGACAATCAATAATGACTCGATTCTCTTCTAACCAGTTCATGCCTAAAATCACATCATAGCCATGTGTCTCT
This sequence comes from Aquilaria sinensis, assembly GCA_005392925.1. NCBI lineage: Eukaryota > Viridiplantae > Streptophyta > Magnoliopsida > Malvales > Thymelaeaceae > Aquilaria > Aquilaria sinensis. The sequence goes on from SMDT01002180.1 coordinate 44,584, forward strand.
AGCACTATGAGATTGGTTCTCAGTTTCAGCTTGCCTATCTGTAGCTCACAGTTTTCAACCATGTAATAAGCAAACAAGACCTCATTGCCGGCAGTTTTCACCAAGTACATGTTGGTCATATATTTTACTTCTAGATTCATGGCCTTAACCAAGCTATTAGATACTACAGACAATGAAGCTCCAGTATCAAACAGAACAGATACTAACTGGCCATTAAGGTAAATTGTACCTTTCAAGGCCCTTCTGCTAGTCTTGTGCTGACTAGTTTCCCTTCCATTGCCCTTGGCCTCGGGTGTTTCTTGTTCTTTCCTGGAAGATTCCAGTTGAAACACCATTCCTGGAAGTGTACTAGGCCTTCTCTGCTCCTGAGGTACTCTTGGTGCTGGCCTCCCAACTTGGGCTAGCCCCTGAGTCCTCAGTTGGGGCATAGGCATTTGCCCCTTAGGTCCTCTGGGAGTAAAATTTCCCAGCGACTTCTAGCCACTTTCACCCCTCTTTGGGTAATCTTTCACCCAGTGGTCTGGGGTTCCACACCTATGGCACCCTGTGGAAGCTTTAAAACATGGCTCATTGCCATGAAACTTTCCACATGTGTTGCACTGAGGACCATACTGTTGTGGCTGTAGTCCTATTTCCTTCTTGTTTTCTTTCCTGCTCCCACCTGCATCTTTCTCATCTCTCGGCCTTTTTGATGTTTGTCCTTTCTTTGTTCCACTTCCACTTCCAGGCCCACTTTTGAATTGTTCCTGGAATTTCTGCTCCAGAGCCAGTGCACTCTGCATGACTGTGTAGTAGTCTCTGGCTCCAATTTGTCTGAGGATTTGTCTCAGCTCAGGTCTTAGACCCCTAATGAACCTCTTGGTTCTCAGCTCCTCCTGTCCTTCATACTGTGGAGCATATCTGATTAAACTATTGAACCTCTGCTTATACTCTAGCACATTAATGTTCCCCTGCTCCAACTGGTCAAATTCAACTTGCTTTTGGTCTTTCTGTGCCTCACTAACATACTGCTGACAAAAGACCCTAAGAAAATCAGCCCACCTCATAGACCTCCTCCTGTCTGGATGTCTCCTTTGGTTCCTCTCCTGATAGCTCCTTTGCACTGCCCTCCACTAGAGTTCAGCATTTCCTTCTAGCCTGAAAGTGGCTAGCAGTACTCTTTGTGCGGAAGTGACCTCCATCCTCTCCAATACCTTCTCTATCTGATATACCCAGAACTCTACCTCCTCTGGGTCACATCCTCCTCTGAAGACTGGAGGTTTCAGTGCCAGGAACCCCTCCAACCGGCCCTCCTTTAGTCCTCATCTACCATGCCTTCTTTTATTCTCTTCTCTACTACTGGATTTACCCCTGGATGATCTGCTTGATCTGCTCCTCATTGTGGTCTCCTCAGTAGAGGGTTCAGTCCCTCTGGAGTATATATATGCATCTCTCTCTTCAATGTCAGGGCTGTCATCCTCCTCTTCCTCCTCAATTCTGGGCTCCTGCCTTACCTCTGATCTCATTCTCCTGGCTCTTGGGTGTCTCCTCTCCTCATCTGCTTCTTCCTCTTCTTGATTACCTCCAGCCCTGCTAGACTGGTCATAACCTACTGGCTCTTTGCCAGGCCTCCTTCTTCTCCTCCTACTCCCTTCTGCCTCTACTGGTTCTGGTTCGTCCTGATTCTGGGCTTGGCCTCTAGCCAAGGATTGCATTCCCAGCACAAGTTGAGCCACAGTGGCATGTAGTGACTCCATCATCACTTCCATTCTCTCCTGTCTGTCTCTACTAGGTCCAGGTGCTTGGTACCTGGCAGTGGGTTCTTCAGCCCCAATATATTCCATTTCTTCAGCCTGAGTTTCAGGCACATTTTCTGGCAAGCCCTCAGCATCATGGGCTGCAGTATTTTTTTCCTGTCTCAGGGAATCCCTGTCCCTGCCCCTAGTTCTCATCCTGCACTTTCAATTGCAGATATTCACATATATCCAAAATAATACAAGTCTTATATAAGTTAGACCTAAAGGAGACATTGTCTAGGCTAAGCTCTGATCATAATATCAAACAGGCTCTGATACCAAACAAAGCCTGTCACACCTCACTCAGGCCCTGGCCTATAAGTTTCTAATTTAACTCATAAACCCAACTCCAAAATTAAGTTTCTAGCATTCGGCCAAGCAAACCATGGCAACAATAAGTCTTATTTTCTTAAGTTGAGAGGCCTGGGAGGTGGCCCAGGTGGCTTTAAAACAAGTCCAACAAATACTTGCAGCAAAGGCAAGGCCCAATACCACTAACTTGTACAACAAGCAAGGTTTTAATTGAATACTTGCATACCAAGCAAGGCAACACTTAACGAAGTTTTTAAGTGCATAATTGGTGTGCAATCAAGTGTGCTATCTATATGACAACCAAGAAGCCACATTATTGGTTTAGATTTTAAAACCACAAGTTGGTATGTACATGATGCTTTCGGTCAACAACATACATATAATGGTGCACAACATTTCCATAAGACTAGGCCCATAACTATTCACATAAAAGTTCCTTAATAAAATATCATGACTCAATGTGCAAAAATACAATCATCTCATGATTGGCTTTTTGGGCACAATACTAACACCAATGACCTCCTTCAAGTTCACTCAGTTACGAGCAACAAAGGAAAGTATCAAAGTATGTGACTCACATGTAGGGAACCTTGCTGATCTTAGGTCGAAGGACTACATATACCATACCTCCTTCAAGTTCACTCAGTTACGAGCAACAAAGGAAAGTATCAAAGTATGTGACTCACATGTAGGGAACCTTGCTGATCTTAGGTCGAAGGACTACATATACCATGATCACTATGAGAATCACTTATGACACTCATATAATGATCCATGTAATGTTCTCATGGTGGGTCGGTTCAGTACACAAGTTCTCCAACTTGTACCCATATGTAGACTACATATCTCATATTAGTTTCCACATATGCTAGTCGTTATATATTATTGCAACCCGCTCCACAATAATACTAGACCAGGGACGTTTGAGAATATCATTATTCGAGGGTTACAATTATGTTTATTACGTTACGTAGAAATAGAACAACAAACATAATTGCTCGATTTATGCCTTAATAAAATATCATGACTTAGTGTGCAAAAATACAATCATCTCATGATTGGCGTTTTGGGCACGACACTAACAATCTCCCACTTGCACTAAAAGCCAATCATCCATGTATCTAATACCAATGGACCTAGAATGGCTATCATGCTTCTGCTGCGTAAGGGGCTTTGTCAGTGGATCAGCAACGTTGCTGTCTGTCGAAGTCCTGCATATCCTTACATCACCCCTCTCGATGATCTCCCTGATGAGATGATAGCGTCGGAGTATGTGTTTGGATCGCTGGTGAGATCGAGGTTCCTTAGCCTGTGCGATTGCTCCATTGTTGTCACAATAGAGCTCTATCGGGTCGGCAATGCTTAGAACCACTCTAAGTTCAGTGATGAACTTCTTGATCCAAACTGCCTCCTTCACAGCATCAGAGGCGGCAATGTACTCAGATTCTGTTGTAGAGTCAGCTACTGTCTCTTGCTTTGAACTCTTCCAGCTCACAGCACCACCACCAATACAAAACACATAACCAGATTGCGATCTAAAATCATCCTTATCAGATTGGAAAGCTTGGATCGGTGTAACCCCTTACAATGAGCTCATCTTCACCTCCAAAGACCAAGAATGCATCCTTAGTCCTTCGTAAGTACTTAAGGATGTTTTTAACAGTTGTCCAATGACTCTCACCGGGGTTCGATTGGTACCTACTTGTCATGCTTAAGGCATATGAAGACATCGGGACGAGTACATATCATGGCATACATGATAGATCCAATTGCTGAGGCATATGGAATCTTACTCATGCACTCTCTCTCCTCGGATGTACTCGGACACTGAGATCTAGAAAGAGTTATACCATGTGACATGGGCAAGAATCCGTTTCTTGGAATCTTGCATGCTAAACCTCTTTAGCACCTTGTCAATGTATGTACTTTGACTTAGGCCAAGAAGCTTTCTAGATCTATCTCTATAGATCCTGATGCCTAACGCATAGCCTGCTTCACCCAAGTCCTTCATAGAGAAACATTTCCCTAGCCAAGTCTTCACAGACTGTAGCTCAGGAATGTCATTCCCGATGAGTAGTATGTCCTCCACATACAACA